>PISX010014976.1:0-51151 GCA_004024625.1 Mellivora capensis | reverse complement strand
GCAAGATTTCATTTCTTTTGATGGCTGCATAGTATTCCATTGTATATATATACCACATCTTCTTTATCCATTCATCTGTTGATGGACATCTAGGTTCTTTCCATAGTTTGGCTATTGTAGACATTGCTGCTATAAACATTCGGGTGCACGTGCCCCTTCGGATCACTACGTTTGTATCTTTAGGGTAAATACCCAGTAGCGCAATTGCTGGGTCATAGGGTAGTTCTATTTTCAACTTTTTGAGGAATCTCCATACTGTTTTCCAGAGCGGTTGCACCAGCTTGCATTCCCACCAACAGTGTAGGAGGGTTCCCCTTTCTCCGCATCCTTGCCAGCATCTGTCATTTCCTGACTTGTTAATTTTAGCCATTCTGACTGGTGTGAGGTGATATCTCATTATGGTTTTGATTTGTATTTCCCTGATGTACGGCTAACATTCTTGAAGGAGAAGTCAGTCCACTTATTTCTCCTCATTTTGGTATTCCATTCTCTTCTCTATCCAGGTCAGTCTTGTTTCTGTCCCACCAGGTCTCTAAAGCTCAAACACTAATGTCTTTTATTAGCCACACTCAAGAATTATTTTTAATCCTTGTATTAGCTGACTTCTTTCTGGTATTTGATAGCTTTAATCATATGATACTTTTGGAAACATTTCCCTTCAGTTCCATTTATACCATGTCTTCTGATAAGAAGTCCTTCATACCTTACCAGCCCTTCTCTGCCATTTTCACTGTCTTCTCTTTCTTAGTCTACTCCCAAAGCATGGGCTTTCCCCAAGCTTCCATTCTCAGCCCCATTGTTTTCCTTGCTGGATGATCTTGTGTCAACACTTTTAGTTTTAATTCTGTATTCTTCTCTCAAATGTATCTGGAGTCCCGCTCTTCTGAAGTCTAAGCCTGATTTTCCAATCTCAATATTTTATCTTACCCAGAAAAACCCTTGTTCCTCTCCCTGAATACCTGCTCTTATATCACCAAGTTCTCAATCTCTTCCTAAGCTCTGTTTTCCTCTTTCTTTCCCAGTTCATTCCCTCATTTCTCAACCTTTAAAGATCCCTCAAATCCAGAAGCTTCTCTACATCCATACTGTCAATATTTTTTTTAAGCCCTCAACTTTTCTTACCTGGATTATTTCAGTGGTACCCTAACATGTATCCTGATCCCTAAATTCTTCCTCTTAACATCCACCTACCTCGTAAAGTCAGAATTATTTTTCTAATGAAAATCTGATCATCTCAGTCATGGTTGTTAAGACATTTTACCATCTGATCCTTGCTCGCATTTCTGGATACATAATTGGCTGCCATTCCAACACTCTCCATCCTAAAATTCACTGTCACTTTCCCTAGAATACCCTTTCTCAGACCTTGTCCATCTGGCAAATTCCCGTTAATTCTCTGTGGTATAGTTTGTTTGTCATACATGGTGAAGTTTTCCCTGATTCTTTCAAAACCTACAACCATTTGTTGCAAACAATCACAGCAGTAATTGTCTTCATTTTCCTTATTTCATCATCCTTGGGGCTTCATCTTCTTCTGAAAAATTATTCCTCATGTCACCAGAGTAAGTGAGGTCTTTTTTGTACTTCTGGTATTGGGAGTGCACCACTTTTTCTATTTGATACCCACATTTACCATGCAGAAAGGAATGCCCTCCACTCCCACTTGTCTTACATTCTTTCCCAATTTATATATTGATCACAAGCAGAATTTGCCTCTTGTTCCTTTAGTAAAAGGTCTTATCCCATGACTTACTTTTTCTTTCAGATCTTCTCTTATGAACCAGCTTAAGCTCATTGGAACTGGAATATGTTTCAATTTGAGTGACTGGTGCTGTGCTCTCCTTGAAAGTATTTCTTCCCTCCACATGCTTAACCATTGTCCAGAGCAAAACTTGTATAATGTATCTCTTCCTTTTTTCAAGGCATGTAGTGTGAAACATTAAATATAAGCATTTGTCTCTGATAGTTTAACAGTTTAGCGCCTTATATCTGTGGACTCATCTTTGTGTCCATTCATTAACACCTTCTATGGGCTCCTGAGCCCCCTCACTCCACTAGGATATCTTCATGGGCTGTGGAGACCCAGTTTAGTTCATCCTTCTACCTTGGTGAATAAAAGAAAAATTGTACCAAGTCAGTTAAATAGGCAAGGAATATTTTAAGACAATTGCATTAGGGATAGAGACTATTGTAATAAGAGAGAGTGATTGAATTCAATTCTCCTGAAACAAAAGGCATGAAGGTTTCTCAGTGCAAGGGTGAAATAGTGGAAAAGTACTGGAGGACATTAGTGGAGAGGTTGGTCATTGTGATTAGATCATATGTGTATGCTAATCAGTGCTTGTAGGGGTTAGGCTTCTACCTCTCCACAGAGACCACGGGATAGGGATGCTTATCGTTCTCGATGGTTACATTTCAAAGGAATAGCTTTCACATCCTGGAGAAAGACGTTCCTGGGTTATAGTAAATTTATATCCCAAAGGATCTAAGAAAAAAATTACTGTTTTTTTTTTTTTTTTAAGTAAATGCTCTAGGAAAAGGGACCTCAGGGGTCCATAGTCAGGAAGAAACCTGTCTAAAGTTTAGTCAAGCAGTTTTAAGTCCATCCTGGTCAGACAGGTAAGCATAAACTAAAAGGTAAATAATGACCCACTTAACTTGCTTTCATGTGCTTTCTTGCTTTTCATATTCCATCAATAACAATGAAATGGGTCATGCAGTAGGGCAGGTACCATTAGTAATGAAATTTATATATACTTTATTCTAATAATGTGTTACCTTTGTGAATAATTTCCCTCTTAGGTCATGTCCTTTTGAGGAGGAATGAAAAAGCACTTCAAAATGAATGCTTTGCAATTATCACTGTTTTCTTCCTTCTGAATCACTATTTATTAAAGGTGAATAATTTATCACACAGGCAAATGCTTATGGTTTGTTTTATATTATTGCTTTTCTCTTTACTGTAGAAGTTCCTATTAGGGTAAGTATTCTTGCAATGCAGAAAATAATAATTTCACGCCCTACCTGGGCTGCTTCTAATACAAATGACTCATACTAAGCCAGAGGGCAGATAAGTTAAAGAGAAAGGTAAGCAGTGAAGTAGTCAGTAGGACAACAAAACCAGATCATAGGTCAAAATGTCACCATCTTTAAAGCATACATTTTCAAGGGTAGATGTTGACTACATCAGGTGGTTTTCTTTTCTCCCTTGGTGGAAATGATATTTGACTTAGTTTCTCATGTCTATTATGTAAAATAGATCTCATAAATACAGCTAGTGGTCCTAAGGCAGTAGTGATTTTTTTTATTATATTACATATTTTATAATTATCACTGGGCTCTGACCTTTTAGATAGAGTTGCATGGAATGGAGAAAATGAAGAAAAGATAGGAGTTGGGTCAGGGCACAGAATGAGTGCTTGGTGAAGGCTGTCAGGGGACAGTCAATAACTTCAGCTCTTTAGGAAATACTGTTATTTATTTTTCCACTTTTATTTTTGTTTGTTTTGCCACTGTAGCTTACTACTTCATCTCTTTCCTTCTGTATCATTCCCACACTAGGTTGCTTGTTCAAACCCCATCACCATTGCCTTTCTATTCCTGTTTCTACCCTAATCTAGTCCAGCTTCCCATATCTCAGCTGGATTGCTGCAGTAATATCTTTACTGATACTCCAATTTTTATGGACTCTATAATCTATGTTTTACACAAAGTAAGCTTTAAAAAATGTAAACCAGACTAAGTGGTTCTGCTTCATACCTATAGGACTCCCCAGTTGCTTTTTAGTGTGCTCAGAATAAATTCCAAACTTCTGTGGCCCTCAAAACCTGATTAACTCTAGACTCTGTCTATCTCTTAACCATTCTCCTCTTGGTTCACATTGCCCTTGGCACACCATCCTTTCTCTTCCTTGAAACTGCCATGGGGTCGTTCCCTCTCTCTGGATAGCTTGGCTACCAGTTGTTGTGTAGCACCAGGCTGTCTTGCTATTTATCTCAGCATGAATATCCCCTCCTCAGTGAGGATTCCCTGACCCCCTAATCTATATCAGTCTCTATCACCCCATTCACCCTCTATCTATCACCTTTATCTAGTTTTGGTTTCACTTTAATACTTAAATTACCTGAAATTTCCTTTTTTTTGTTTTGTTCTGTTTTGTTTTGCTTGTCTACTGCTATAAAACCATAAGCTCATGAGGGTAAGGTTCTTGCCTGTCATATGCTGCCATAGAACAAGCACCAAAAACACCCCTGGAACATTAATATGCTCAATAAATATTTGACTTAATTCATTAATTTACTAAATAAGTATCATTTATTAATATCCTACTATCTGCCAGGTACAATATAACATTCTTTTGAGAATCCCAGATGAATATTGCTTGGTTCCATACCTCATGTAGTTTATTGACTGACTGTTACCTTTGTCTGGGCATCTGGTTCCACCAAACTGTATTTCAGGATATGTATTTAACTTTTCTTTGGGAAAGCAAGATGAACTGATATGACTCAATGTTAGTTAGATGCTTTTTGTTCTCCAAGTATACTTTATGTTCTTTTTTTTTTTAAAGATTTTATTTATTTATTTGACAGAGATCACAAGTAGGCAGAGAGGCAGGCAGATAGAGAGGAGGAAGCAGGCTCCCTGCTGAGCAGAGAGCCCGATGCGTGGCTCGATCCCAGAACCCCGGGATCATGACCTGAGCTGAAGGCAGAGGCTTTAACCTGCTGAGCCACCCAGGCGCCCCTGTGCTTTATGTTCCACTTCCTTTAAAATGTCTTTGGTAGGTGATGGGAGCCATCAGAGATGTGTTAGCAGGCTGACACTTATGCAGCATGCTTAGCAAGAGTAAATTAGACATCTTTTGGCAGAATGGATTGAAGTACAGGCAAACTGGAGGCAAGGAGACCAGTAGTTAGCAATCCTTTGTGATAAGACAGTCCAGAGCTGACAGACAAGGGATTTGAAAAGTAGGGTAGCAGCTTTCCTGAAGAAATGTATTCAACACACACACATGCACATACACACATGCAGAAACATAGTCGTGTACCTGTGAGGAGCTTTTTCCTTACTACATTTATCCTGAATTGAAGTTACTCTGTTCTTCAAACCCAAGCTTTTTTACCTTCAGACTCGTGAACTATCTCTTCCTGTGCCTACATTTTTAGTAATAGCTTTTTAGGTCTATTTTACTATTCCTGGGTGTTTAAAAGAATGTTTAAGATCTCTGTGAATCCTCAAAATATTCCATATTGCTGGTATAGTTGAAACATCCAGACTTGAGTTTAACCACCAATGTCCTTACTCTTATGAATTACTGTCTTGCTATTCATTAGGATTTCTTTCTTTTTTTCCCCCCAAGGTCCATAACCCAGCCAATCTATCCCTACCCCTCCACCCCTAGCAACCCTCAGTTTCTTTTGTGAGATTAAGAGTCTCTTATGGTTTGTCTCCCTCTGTGGTTTCGTCTTGTTTCATTTTTTCCCTCCCTAGCCCCGACGACCTCCCACCTTGCCTCTCAAATTCCTCATATGAGAGAGATCATATGATAATTGTCTTTCTCTGGTTGACTTATTTTGTTCAGCTTAATACCCTCTAGTTCCATCCACATCATTGCCAATGGCAAGATTTCTTTATTTGGATGGCTGCATAGTATTCCATTGTATATATAGACCACATCTTTATCCGTTCATCTGTTGATGGACATTTAGGTTCTTCCCATAGTATGGCTGTTGTGGACATTGTTGCTATAAACATTCGGGTGCACATGCCCCTTTGGATCACTACATTTGTATCTTTAGGGTAAATACCCAGTAGTGTGATTGCTAGGTCATAGGGTAGCTCTATTTTCAACTTTTTGAGGAACCTCCATACTGTTTTCCAGAGTGACTACTCCAGCTTGCATTCCCACCAACAGTGTAGGAGGGTTCCCCTTTCTCCGCATCCTCGCCAACCTCTATCATTTCCTGACTTGTAATAATTTTAGCCATTCTGACTGGTGTGAGGTGGTATCTCACTGTGGGTTCGATTTGTATTTCCCTGATGCTGAGTGATGTGGTGTACTTTTTCATGTGTCTATTGGCCATCTGGATATCTTCTTTGCAGAAATGTCTATTCATGTCTTCTGGCCATTTCGTGATTGGATTATTTGTTCTGTGGGTATTGAGTTTGATAAGTTGTTCATAGATTTTGAATACTAGCCCGTTATCTGATATGTCATTTGTGAATATCTTCTTCCATTTGATCAGTTGATTTTTGGTTTTGTTGACTGTTTCCTTTGCTGTGCAAAAGCTTTTGATCTTAATGAAGTCCCAATAGTTCATTTTTGCCCTTCCTTCCCTTGCCTTTGGCGATGTTCCTAGGAAGAAGTTGCTGCAGCTGAGGTCAAAGAGGTTGCTGCCTGTGTTCTCCTTAAGGATTTTGATGGGTTCCTATCTCACACTGAAGTCTTTCATCCATTTTGAGTCTACTTTTTTGTGTAGTGTAAGGAAATGGTACAATTTCATTCTTCTGCATGTGGCTGTCCAATTTTCCCAACACCATTTATTGAAGAGACTGTCTTTTTTCCATTGGACATTCTTTCCTGCTTTGTTGAAGATTAGTTGACCATAGAGTTGAGGGTGCATTTCTGGGCTCTCTATTCTGTTCCATCGATCTATAGATCTGTTTTTGTGCCAGTACCATACTGTCTTGTGATGACAGCTTTGTAATAGAGCTTGAAGTCTGGAATTGTGATGCCACCAACTTTGGTTTTCTTTTTCAACATTCCTCTGGCTAGTCGGGGTCTTTTCTGGTTCCATATAGATTTTAGGATTATTGGTTCCATTTCTTTGAGAAAAATGGATGGTATTTTGATAGTATTGCATTAAACGTGTAGATTGCTTTAGATAACATAGAAATTTTCACAATACTTGTTTTTCCAATCCATGAGGATGGAATGTTTTTCCATTTCTTTGTGTCTTCTTCAGTTTCTTTCTTGAGTATATAAAGTACTCAAGAAAGAAGCTATAAAGGTTTTCTGAGTACAGATTCTTTGTCTCTTTGGTTAGGTTTATTCCTAGGTATCTCATGGTTTTGGGTGCAATTGTAAATGGGATCAACTCCTTAATTTCTCTTTCTTCTGTCGTGTTGTTGGTGTATAGAAATCCAACTGATTTCTGTGCATTGATTTTATATCCTGACACTTTACTGAATTTCTGTGTGAGTTCTAGCAGTTTTGGAATGGAATCTTTTGGATTTTCTACATAAAGTATCATATCATCTGCAAAGAGTGAGTGCTTGACTTCTTTGCTTATTTGGATGCCTTTTATTTCTTTTTGTTGCCTGATTGCCGAGGCTAGGACTTCTACTACTAAGTTGAATAGCAGTGGTGATAATGGACATCTATCCCTACCCTGTGAAGAGTTTTGATCAAGAAAGGATGCTGTACTTTGTTAACTTCTTTTTAAGCACCTACTAAGAGTATCATATGGTTCTTGTTCTTTCTTTTAGAAATGTATTGTATCACATTGACTTGTGGATGTTGAACCAAACTTGCAGCCCAGGAAAAAATCCCACTTGGTCAAGGGGGAATTTTTCCCCTTTTGGTGGAGTCTTTGTCTGGTTTTGAGATCAAGGTAATGTTGGCCTCATAAAATGAGTTTGGAAGTTTTGCTTCCATTTCTATTCTTTGGAACAGTTTCAGGAGAATAGGTATTAATTCTTCTTTAAATGTTTGGTAGAATTCCCCTGGGAAGCCGTCTGGCCCTGGGCTGTAGTTTGTTGGGAGATTTTTGATGACTGCTTCATTCTCCTTACTGCTTATGGGTCTGTTCAGGTTTTCTATTTCTTCCCGTTTCCATTTTGGTAGTTCATATGTCTCTAGGAATGCATCCATTTCTTCCAGATTGTCAAATTTGCTGGTATATAGTTGCTCAACTATGTTCTTATAATTGTTTGTATTTCTTTGGAGTTAGTTGTGATCTCTCCTCTTTCATTCATGATTTTACTAATTTGGGTCCTTTCTATTTTCTTTTTGATAAGTCTGGCCAGGGGTTTATCACTCTTATTAATTCTTTGAAAGAACCAACTCCTAATTTCGTTGATTTGTTCTACTGTTCTTTTGGTTTCTCTTTCATTGATTTCTGCTCTGATCTTTATGATTTCTCTTCTCCTGCTGGGTTTAGGCTTTCTTTGCTGTTCTTTCTACAGCTCCTTTGGGTGTAGGGTTAGGTTGTGTATTTGAGACCTTTCTTGTTTCTTGAGAAGGGCTTGTATTGCTATATACTTTCCTCTCAGGACCGCCTTTGCTGTGTCCCAAAGATTTTGAACAGTTGTGTTTTCATTTTCATTTGTTCCCATGACTTTATTTTTATTTTTATTTTTATTTATTTATTTATTTTTAAAGATTTTATTTATTTACTTGACAGACAGAGATTACAAGTAGGCAAGAGAGGCAGGCAGGGAGAGAGAGGAGGAAGCAGGCTCTCTGCGGAGCAGAGAGCCCGATGTGGGGCTCCATCCCAGGACCCTGGGATCATGACCTGAGCCGAAAGCAGAGGCTTTAACCCACTGAGCCACCCAGGCGCCCCCCATGACTTTTTAAAAAAATTCTTCTTTAATTTCCTGGTTGACCCATTCATTCTTTAGTAGGATGTTCTTTAGCCTCCATGTATTTGAGTTCTTTCTAACTTTCCTTATGTTTTTGAGTTCTAGTTTCAAAGCACTGTGGTCTGAAGATACGCAGGGAATGATCCCAGTCTTTTGGTACTGGTTGAGACTTGATTTGTGACCCAGGATGTGACCTATTCTGGAGAGTGTTCCATGTGTACTAGAGAAGAATGTGTATTCTGTTGCTTTGGGATGGAATGTTCTGAATATATCTGTGATGTGTATCTGGTCCAGTGTGTCACTTAAAACCTTTATTTCCTTGTTGATCTTTTGCTTAGATGATCTGTCTATTTCAGTGAGGGGAGCGTTAAACTCCCCTACTATTATTTTGTTATTGTTGATGTGTTTCTTTGATTTTGTTATTAATTGGCTAATATAATTGGCAGCTCCCATGTTAGGGGCATAGATATTTAAAATTGTTAGATCTTCTTTTTGGGCAGACCCTTTAAGTATGATAGAGGGTCCTTCCTCATCTCTTATTAACATCTTTGGCTTAAAATCTAATTTATCTGATATAAGGATTGCCACCCCACCTTTCTTTTGATGTCCATTAGCATGGTAAATTATTTTCCACCCCCTCACTTTAAATATGGAGGTGCCTTTGGGTCTAAAATGAGTTTCTTGTAGACAGCATATCAGTGGGTCTTGTTTTTTTAATCTATTCTGCTATCCTGTGTCTTTTGATTGGGACATTTAGCCCATTTACATTCAGGGTTACTATTGAAAGATATGAATTTAGTGCCATTGTATCACCTATAAGGTGACTGTTACTTTATATTGTCTCTGCTCCTCTCTGGTCTGTTACTTTTAGGCTTTCTCTTTGCTTGGAGGACCCCTTTCAATATTTCCTATAGAGCTGGTTTGGTGTTTGCAAATTCTTTTCGTTTTTGTTTGTCATGGAAGCTTTTTATCTCTCCTTCTATTTTCAAGACAACCTAGCTGGATATAGTATTCTTGGTTGCATATTTTTTCTCAGTTAATGCTCTGAATATATCATGCCAGTCCTTTCTGGCCTGCCAGGTCTCTGTGGGTAGGTTTCCTGCCATTCTAATATTTCTACCATTGTAGGTTACAGATTTCTTGTCCCAAGATGCTTTGAAGATTTTTCTCTTTGTCACTGAGACTTGTAAGTTTTACTATTAGATTTTGGGGCATGAACCTATTCTTATTGATTTGGGGAGGTTCTTTGTGCCTTCTGGATTTTGATGCTTGTTCCTTTCACCAAATTAGGGAAATTCTCTGCTATAATTTGCTCCAAAATACCTTCTGCCTCTCTCTCTTCTTCTTCTGGGATCCCAATTATTCTTATATTGTTTCATCTTATGGTATCACTTATCTCTAGAATTCTCCCCCTGTGGTCCAATAGTTGTCTCTATTTTAATCAGACTCTTTATTCTCCATCATTTCATCTTCTATATCACTAATTTTCTTTTCTGCCTCATTTATCCTAGCAGTAAGAGCCACCATTTTTTTTATTGTATCTCATTAATAGCTTTTTTAAATTTCAAGTTGATTAGATTTTAGTTTTTTTATTTCTCCAGAAAGGGATTTTATTTCTTCAGAAACAGATTCTCTAATATCTTCCATGTTGGTTTTTAAAAATATTTTTTTGAGCCCAGCTGTTACCTTGGTAATCATCATTCTGAATCCGATCTGACTTATTACTAATGTCTGTATTGATTAGGTCCCTAAGCATTGGTGCTGCCTGATGGTTTTTTGTTTTTTGGTTTTTGGTTTTGGTTTGTTTTTCTGCCTTTGTCATTTTATCCAGATAAGAATAGATAAATGAGAGTACAAAATGCTAAAAGGGTAGCAACGACCCCAGAAAAATATACACTAACCAAACTAAAAGAGACCTGAAACTGGGGGGGAGAAGAAAGGAAGAATAGAACAGAGCCACACACTTGATTTGGGGTGTATTTTGGTCTATTTGAAGAAACTACCCCCCAAAATTTTAAAGGAAGAAGAACTTACATATATCCAAAAATAAGGGTTTAACATGATGAAAGGATGGAATTTAAAATGATTCTAGAAAAGGAATTGATAAAAAGTTGGTTGGAAAAAAAAGGGGGGGAAAGAATGTGATCAGGCTAGAAACTAGAAAAAAGCCATGCACTAGATGTAGGGTATATTTTGATCTATTAGAAGAAATTGTACCCTCAATTTTTTTTAAAGATTTTTATTTATTTAATTGACACAGAGAGAGACACACACAGCAAGAGAAGGAACGCAAGCAGGGGCAGCAAGAGAGGGAGAAGCAGGCTTCCTGCTGAGCGGGGAGCCCGATGTGGTGCTTGAGCCCAGGACCCCAAATAATGACCTGAGCTGAAGGCATCTGCTTAATAACTGAGTTACCCAGGTGCCCCATACCCCAAAATTTTAAAGGAAAAAAAAACCTATACGTGTAAAAAAAATAAAGTTAAATACAATGAAGGGATAAAATATTAGTATAACAATGAAAATTTTAAAAGATTTTTAAAAAGTTATTGATAAGATAAAATACTTAAAAACATTAAAATAAGAAAGAAAAAATTTAAAAAGTAGAATAAGAAGAAAATAAAACTTAAAGAATTTTACTTTAAAAAACTAAAGGATCATGGAAAAAAAGCCATGAATTCTATGTGTTGGCTTTTCTGTAGCTCTGGAGTTCTTCAGTTCTCATTGATGGGTAAACTGGTCTTGAATGGATGTTCTTGCTGATCTTCTAGGGGAGGGGCCTGTTGCAGTGATTCTCAAATGTCTTTATCAGAGGTGGAATTGCAACGCCCTTGCCAGGGACCAGGCTATGTAATTTCCGTTTTGGTCTCTGGAGGTTTTGTTCCCTGAATGCTTTCCGTACAGCTTCGGAGGATGGTAATGAAAATGGCGGCCTCCCAATCTTCAGCCCCTTAGGAGCTTAGAGCTGGAGCCCCACTCCTCAGTACATCCTCAGAGAAAAGCAGTCAATCTCTCCCATATTCCTGGTCTCTGGCCATGCTCTGTGCTCACTCAGCCTGTGACGGAGCATTTCTGTCTCTGACGTATGGCCCAGTTTGGAGTCTCCAAACCCAGCAGATTCCTGCTGCAGGCTCCTGCACTGCTCCTCCCAGAGGAAGAAGGAGGGGGTCTCCCTGGATCTACTATTTGTGGGGTCCCTCCTCAAAGAGTAGTAGCCTGACTGTGCCTCAGATCACCATTTAAGGTAACCCTGAGCTGAGAGCCCCCCTGTCTTGGCTCCATCTCTGTAGCCGGCTTCCTCACTCCATTACCTGGGAGCTCTGCCACACTCAGACACCCCTGGTCTTTTTGTGACCCCATGGGTCCTGAGACCACACTGTCCCCATGATGACTCCACCCTCTGCTTAACCTCTGGAGCAACATCCCTCAGTGGAGCTTACTTATAAAGGTTACGATTTTGTGCTCTGCTGCTCTACCACTTGCAGGGAAACGGCCCTCCCCCTGCAGTCTCTCTTCCTGTATGTCGCCATGGATTCACTTCTCTGCATGTCCTACCTTCCAGAAAGTGATTGATTTTCTGTTCCTAGAATTGCTGCTTTTCTATCTCCTGTTGAGCTGGAGATATTTAGAATGGTTTCATAACTACTGAGCTGAACTCCTGGGACCTGATGGTATCTAGGTCTCCTATTCCTTTGTCACCTTGCTCCTCCCCCTTCTATTTATTAGGATTTCTTAACGGATTAGCATAGTTGCCCTTATTTTCTCTTTAAATATTTCACTCTTGCCCCCATCAACATACACACCAGATCACATCATACTTGTGTCAGAGATGTCTTACTGTATAAATCCCATGTCTAGCCCTGTGACATTTTGTTTATATATCTCATTCTTATCCTTTGGTTTTGCCATATGCCATAGCTCCAACAATGCCAAAGTACTTTAATAGTGCTTTTGTAGTTTAATCCTCACTTTTTTGAATTCTTAGGGTAATTGATGTTGATGACCACTCTGTCCTTGAAACATTGTTTTCCATTGGTTCCCATGCCATAACATCTTCTCTGTTTTCTTTGCATCTTGCCTCTTAATCTGTTTCTTCTGTACTGGAATATTCTCTACTTGGCTGTTAAATATTGACATTTTCCAAAGCCTTTGTCCTCTTCTCTTCCAGTTCTGCATGCTCTCCCAGCTGTTACCTTCATTTCCATGTTATCCAGTAAGATCCTCTTCAGGTAAACTCCTGAATCCTTTTGATGTGATCCTACTAGTCTCTGAATGTTTTCTTGGTACCTAGTTTGTAAAGATATTCTAGTCTTTCCTTATATATTTCCTACCTTCCACCTGGGATCAGCCATTTCTCTAGGAAGTCCTGGTTTCTTTTATTGGGAAATAGTATTTCAAGACTCTGTTATAGGCTCTAGAGGTTATGATAGGATTGCCACTGTTTCTAGGCTTTACCATTTTATATACATAAATTTACACTAATGCATCTCATTCTGCTTCAGGACTGTGTGGTTCTAGTTCATCTTCTGTATTTTACATCTGTGTTTCCTTCCTTCCACACTGATGATCTTGGTTCTGAAGGACACAGGGGATGATAGAATTAGAATACCCCACATTACAAGCACAGCAGCCTCGGAATAACAGTTCTAACACCATCACCACCAATATAAAGTATATACTGCTTTTGACTTAGGACATGTTAGTGAAAATGTTCATGAATATGTATGCGTGTTCTAATCAATCTAGAAAGTTATAGACCTCTGTATTGTTTATTTGTATATGTAACAGATGTTACTAATTAGTAGGAATGACTTTTCCTCTGTATTCCCTTCTTTATACTTGAGGTTGTTACTGATTTCCAAGAGAAGTCTTGTGGGGATTCCACACTCAACAGGCAGATTGGTATAATTAGGCTCAGGGAATTTTCACTGTGAGGCAGTGCCACGTGGAGGCTAGAGGAGGGCCCTCTAATGCTCATTATTTTTACTCTGATTCCAGTAAAGGGAACTTCCAGACTTGTGAAAATATTAGATCCACTGAGATCAATGATTCTCCTTTTATATGTTTACTTCTAATGAATATAGTATTGATTTTCTGTTTTCCACAAAGATATATTTTAATGGCTAGTCCCTTGAAGGCCACTTTGAGAGGATCTTAATTATTGTTCAAATAAGGATGGAGGTGTGTTTGTGATAGATCTAGGATAGGAAAGGGGTTTCATGGATTCATTTTGGAATAAGATATATATGTGTTCATCCTTTTGGAAGAAAAGTGAAGATGAATCCTATTTCAGTGGGAATAATGAGAAGCTGGGAGTTTTCACTCTGGCAGCATCCCCAGAGTTTCCAGCCCATGAATGATTCCTGCTCATTTTTCTTTTTAAGATTTAATTTTTTTAGAGCAGCGTTAGGTTCTAACTAAGATTGAGAGGAAGTTCCAGAGATTTCCCACATAGGCCCCGGTCAGTTTTACTGTGTAAACAGCTACTTTGTACACAGAAATCTTAACATTTGCAGGAAATTAGTGGGAAAAAAGCTAAGGTCTTTTGAGCTTTTGTGCAGTTGGTTTTGGGGCAGCCAAACTCAAATCTAACTCTGGAAACATTAAGAAGGAAGGAAAGAAATTTGATAGTGGAAGTCATATTACATGCATTTATGATGTGACCTAATAGCTGGGAAGGCTGATGTGTGATGTGTAGCATGTTAAGGATAATTTCTGCTTCTATTTAATGAGACATCACTAACCCAGCATTCCTTTTTACTTCTAAGCCTGAAAGGTATTAAAAATAAAGAAATGTAGAGCAGGATAAATAATAGAATTAAGGAAACATGGAGATTTATTTAAAAGAAAAAGTTATAAAAGCTAAATACATACAACTTGAATTACATCAATTTTAGAAAGGTTGTAACCTACAAATAATGAAAAGTAGCAAATAAGGAATCTAAAAGCAGTGAAGATTTATTTGGTGATTTATTTTTATTATTATTATATATAATATATAAAAATATATAACATGTATATATTTATATATTACATATATAAATATATAAATATATTTATAATTATTATTATTAGAAGGAATAAAAAGAAATTAACATATGGGGAATTAAGTTTAAAAGTATTTTAATACTTACCAATAATGATAACTTAGAAGAAATACTTTTTAATGCTTGTGTACATTGAAACTATAAATTTTCACACTGCATGCATGTGCCAAGAAGATGGAGGTACCTAATGTCCTCTCCATGAGCTGCTCTGCATTGAATAGTGAGGTTTGCGAAGGGTTTGAATGGGGTTTGAAGGGGGACAATGAGAAGGGAAACCTTAAACTTGACTTACTGTATCACATTATCTTCTGATTTAAGTACTTATTTTGGATAGTTCAGTCTTTACCAAATGAATATTCAATTTCATTTTTTATATTTCTTCCTCTCCCACTTTTCTTCTCTAAAGCAGCATCTGGTTGTATGGGTGATGAGGCTTTCATGATCTCCTAGCAGGACAAATGGAGGTCACATAACCAATCCACATCCTGTGGACTTTCCTGGGTCCTTGCTGTGCAGTGGCTGGTTTGGTTTGCTTTTGAGATTGGTGGCTGCTGAAATCTGTCTGACTAAGACTTGCATTGTTGGTACCATGAAAGCACTTACAACAGACACCCCTGCTCCCAGCTAATTGTCATCCTAGTTTTTGCTAAGATCATACCTAAGATTTTGACTCGGCTTATACTTTGTTTTTGCTTCTTTTTTCTCCTCTCTTAATCATCATTCTCCCATCTCTTACACAGTTCCCAAATTTTGCCACCAGGACTTCTCTTGCTTAGTACCCAATGTTTCCTACCTCTAAATATGCCATAAAAGTTAATCTAAGCTCTGTTTTTGAGGCTTCAGCAAAGATACATAACAAAATGGACAATATCATCCACATGTTGTTGGAGTTTCCTTAGTGCACATTTAATGGAACATCATCTTTCTCTCTGCATTCTTTAATGGCCTTTTAAATAGTCTGTAAAGTCTTCTGTGAATATCACCCAACCCACAAAGCCTTAGACGGCATGGAATAGGTCTTTTTTGCCCAACAATCCTATTCCCAATCATCATGTCTGGCCCATAGACAGCTTTAGGTAGGTGTTTGGGGTGTGTGTGTGTGTGTGTGTGTGTGTTGCTTTCAAATTAATTTAAAAGATGGGTAATTTTCCATGAAGGTCAGATATCCACAGATGTGATGGAAGCTTGTGTCCCAATTTACGATTCTGGGTTTCTTTGCTTTAATTCTGTCAAAGAGTTCACTAACCAAATTCTTCACTGGCTCTTTTGAAAGTATTTTATGGTCCACTGTTGCTTTCTTCCTCCTATTTCCCCTTCTTTTATTTATGTTATGCTATTAAGAAGGGGACCCATATATACATACTTATAATGGTTTTAAACATTTTCAAAAATATTAACTAATCACTTAACATTGTGATTCTCACAAACAAAATGTGATACCACAATTATAACCCAAGAGGTACATTTTATCTTCCCAGTTTGTAGATGAGAAAACTGAAGTGCTAAGAGGCTAAATAAAATTTCCAAGGACATACAGCTGTTAAGGGGGTGAAACCTAGATTTGAAAGGTGTATTTTGGGACAACAGTCTTCAGGGATGATAGTTTACACAAATTCACATAAACTTACACTTGACTTAACATATTCGCTGAGTGCCTAGGTGACTCAGTGGATTAAGCCTCTGCCTTCAGCCCAGGTCATGATCTCAGGGTCCTGGGATTGAGCTCCACATCGGGCTCTCTGCAGCAGGGAGCCTGCTTCCCCCCTCTCTCTGCCTACTTGTGATCTCTCTCTCTCTCTGTCAAATAAAATCTTTAAAAAAAAAAGATCTTAATGTATTCGTGTCATGTACTATGTCAATGATTGCAAATTAGAAATTAGGTAATGTTACCTGTCTGACTTTTTGCAATTAAGATAATTAATTATTTAGAAATGTTGTGAATAAAATGTGTTCAAGTATTTCAACAAAGTTACAAAATGTCTGAGTGCCAGTTTGAAGGAATTAAAATAATTTCTCTAATAGGAAAGATGGCTTTGTTAGGAAGAGGGTTTACCTACAGTGTTCATAAAACTTCTAAAGAAGCCATGGTTTTAAAAAAGTTTTAGGTGGGACGCCTGGGTGGCTCATTTGGTTAGGCAGCTGCCTTCGGCTTGGGTCATGGTCCCAGTGTCCTGGGATCGAGTCCCACATCGGGCTCCTTGCTCGGCGGGGAGCCTGCTTCTCTCCCTCTGCCTCCGCTCACTCGCTGTCTCTCTCTCTGACAAGTAAATAAATAAAATCTTTAAAAAAAAAAGTTTTAGGTAATTTCTCTGTATAATCCTTGCCTCTACACACAGTGTTTATGAAATACTTGGCAATAAGAAAATTAATTTGCTAGGGCCATTCACATCCAATCATTAGACTATGTATATTACCTTTGCTCACTGATTCACTTGGGTATGACTTAAGGGACCATGATTTCAACTTAATCATCAGTATCCCTCTAAAGAATTGTCTTTCCAGGAAGGTATACAAGTACCATGTCTATTTTTGTGCTTCCCTGAGTCAGGATTCCTTAGGAAGGGCTGCATTACTATGACTCATCCTTCTATAAGCCTAGAAGTTTTTGTCATTTGGATACATTATTGTGTAAATAAATTTTATGACTGGATCTCTGCACCAGTAGTCATTCAAGATTTTCATTATATATACATACATATATGTGTGTGTGTGATTTTCATTATATATGTGTAATGTATGTAAATACATATATGTATGTAAACACACACACACACCACATATGCAAAAACAGAGTTGTCCAGAAAAAGGCAGTCTTTATGAATAATTATACTTATGTACCATTTACATAGAAATTTACTTAAAAGATGTCAAAGAGTTCATCTGGAGGAGAGTGTAGTAACAATACTCATTTATTTGTTAGGGATGCAGAGGTTTGTTGGATGGCTAAAGATTGTTTTTCTTTATATAATTGTTAATTTAACAAATAACACATGTATTCATTCTCATCATAAAGAAATTAAATAGTGATCGATTTACAAAATTCCTTTTGGCACTTTCCCCACTCCAGAGCCCTCCCCAGAGAAATTAATGTTGCCTCTGGAATGTATCCTTTTACCTTTAAAAAAAATGTTTGTATATGTATATACATATACATAGCTTTGTTTTACGTGTCTGTTTTTATTTTTATTATTGCTTCTAAATTATAGTTGGCATACAATGTTATATTAGTTTTGGGTATAAAACACAGTGATTCAACAATTCTGTACATTACACAGTGCTTACTGCTACAGGTATAGTCACCATCTGTGACTATACAAAGTTATTACAGTATTATTGACTTATTCTCTGTGCTGTAATTTTTATCCCTGTGACTAATTTATAAGCTTCTACCACTTAATCCCCTTCACCTATTTTGCCCATCTCCCTACCCCTCTCCCCTGGGCAACCACCACTTTGTTCTTTGTATTTATAAATCTTTTGTTTGTTCTTCATTTGTTTTTTAGATTCCACATGTAGTGAAATCATATGGTACTTGTCTTTCTCTGTCTGACTTACTTCACTTAGCATAATACCTCCTAGATCCATCCATGTTGTCAAAAGTGGCAAGATTTCATTTGAGATACACACACACACACACAATATCCATCACCAGGCTAACCCATCCCATATCTTGGCTCTTATAAATAATGTTGCAAAAAACATAGCAGTGCGTATCTTTTCAAATTAGTGTTTTTATATTCTTGGGTAAATATCCATCAGTAGAATTACTGGATTGTATGGTATTTCTATTTTTAACTGCTTGAGGAACCTCCATGCTGCTTTCCACAGTGACTGCTCCAATATGCATTCCTACCAACAGTGTGCAAGGCTTCCCTTTTCTCCACATCCTTGCCAACAACTGTTTCTTGTTCTTTTTGATACTAGCCATTCTGACTGATATGAGATGATACCCATTGTGGTTTTGGTTTGAAGGAAACCATCGAAAAAGTGAAAAGGAAACCTATATTGAATGGGAGAAGATATTTGCAAGTGATATATCCCATAAGGGGTTAATATCCAAAATATATAAAGAACTCATACAACTTAATACCAAAACCAAATAATCTAGCTTAAAATGGGCAGAGGACCCAAATAGACATTTTTCCAAAGAAGACTTACAGATAACCAACAGACAAAGGAGATGTTCAGCATCACTCATCGTCAGAGAAATCTCTATGTGTTTTTAATATAAAAGGTACTATAAGCATGTATTATTCTACAACTTTTTTTTTGTTAATCTGTATATACTACAGACTCATTGTATCAGGCCATGTATGCTTATATCATTAATTTCAATAATTGCACATATCATATCAGTTTAGAATAAAATTCAAAGTCCTTACCTGATAGAGTTCACAGAGTCTGGCTACCTCATCTTATTCTCCTCCTTGCTCACTCCTTTCCAGCCACCCTGGCTGTTTTTTGATGTGTCCAGAACACACTGAACACAGTCTCATCTATGCTGACTGAAAGACTCCGCTCCAAAATATTTTTTTGCCTTATTTCCTTGCTTTATTCAAGCCTCCACTCAAATATGGTCTCATCAGAAACTCCTTGTCTGTTCCTCTCCATCTCCTGCATCCTTTCTTACAGTATCTCTATCTCTCCTTTGTCTTACCCCCTCCTTCCCTCTCTCTCTCTTTCTCTCTTTCCCTCTGTCTTTCTCATCTCTGTCTCTTTAGCTCTATGTACCACTTTGTCTCCTCTTAACCTGCTTTATTTTTCTTTCTAACACTTACCTACTCTCTGGCATGTAGCAGATTTATTTCTTTATTATCTGTCTTCCTCGACTGGAATGTAGAATTTACTTTCAGAGTTTGTTCACTGACACATCCCCAGGACCTAGAACAGTGGCTTGCACATTATTGGTGTTCAAAAAAGATTTGGAAATGGATGAGTGACTAGCGTGGACATTATTTTATTTAACTGTTTCCTTTCTGATGGGTGTTTAGGTTGTTTCCAAGTGCCATGCACTACGACAAACAACATCATAGTGAATTTTTTCTAGTATGTCTCTATGCCTATATATAAGGATGTGTCTAGGGTGAATTCTCATAAGAAAAATCCGTGGATCAACATGTACGCACACTTAAAATTTTAATAGAGAAGAAAAAATAGCCCTCCAAAAAGGTTACACCAGTTTACACTCCCCAATATGAGAGTGCCTGTTTCCTCAGATCCTTGTTAACAGTACATGTTAGCAAGAACTTTTTAGTTAGAACTTTTTAAAGTTTCTCTAGGTGTTGAGCAAAACCATAATTGTTTTACTAAACGTGAAAAAGAAGGCATGATTGTGTAAAGGCATCGATCAGTCTCTGCCTTGAAATGAATTGATTTCCTTTTAGATGTTGTATCGTTTTTTACTTTTTTCTTGATGTATAAGCCAATTCGATGAAAAAGTCTGGTACATTGTTGAATGAGAGAAGAGATAAGAGTACATTTCTCTTATTCCTGGCTTTAGTTTTCATCAGTAAATACAATGATTACTCTTGTTTTCTTGTAGCTTCCTATTAAGTCAAGAATGTTTCTGTTTGCTCTAAGTTTTATTTTTGTTTTAATTGGAAATGGGTGTTTGATTTTATTGCTTGAGGTCCTCCAGTGGGTTTTCTTCCCCTCTCTTTTTGCCCATTATTGTAGTGAATTGTATCGATATATTTTTTAGCGTTGAAACACCATTGCATTCTTAGGGCAAATGACCAATTGGTCATGATGGAATTGATTTGCTACTATTTTTATTTAGAATTTTTACTCATGTTTGTAAGTTAAGATTGACTTTCTGTTTTCTTATTGACCTGTCTAGCTTTGGTATAGGAGTTTATTTCAGCATTATAAAGTGATTACAATAGCTTTTTCACTTTTCCACACTATGGAACAGTTGCTGTAATCTGAGAATGACCTCCTTCTTGAAGATGTAGAAATTAACTTATTAAACTATTTTAACAGAAAAAGGAAATGTAAACCATTTAAAAGAAAACATCTATTTTAACAGCTACATTGGGGGGGGAGATGTTTTTCCATCTCTTCTATTGTTTTTGAACTTTCTAATGTTTCTGATTTATTTTGTGCCAATTTTGATAATATATTTTCTTAAAGAGATTATTTGCCTAGATTTTCAAAGTTATTATATAAGCTCCTCACAGTGTTCTTTTATCATTTTTAATTGTTTATTTTTTTATGTTCAGTTAGCCAGCATATAGTACATCATAAGTTTCTGTTGTAGCATTCAGCAATTCATTAGTTGCATATAACACCCAGCACTCACCCCAATACATGCCCTCCTTAATACCCATCACCCGGTCATCCCATCCCACCACCCCCTCCCTTCTGTAACCCTGTTTGTTTCCGAGTCTCTCATGATTTTCTTCCTCTCTGATTTCTTCCTATTCAGTTTTCCCTCCATCCCCCTGTGGTCCTCTCCTCTAACATTTTTATAAATCTCTTAATTATTATTAATGTCCCCTTCTTTATTCCTTATTTGTTCTCTTCTCCCTCCCTTTTAAAAAATAGATTTGCCACACCATCTGAACTTTAAGTAAATAGCCTTTTAGTTAAGTGTTGGCACTAATATGGTTTAAAAAAAAATACTGAATTAGCCAGGCAAAACATGGGCCCTGTGATCAAACTTGAGCTGATGACGATTAAAAATTATATCCCCATTATCCATCTTTTTAGAGGTATACCTTCATTTTTAACAAACATTTAAACTCATATTTCATTTTCAGTGATGAGAGTTACTCGGAGCAAGATCAGAATCTGAGAGCACTTTAATTTTCCTCTTCCTTTCTTTGATACTTCGCATGTTCATGTTGGTAGCTCTTGGGATTTAAAATTCCAAATTATTATTGCAATTTTTAAAATTTATAATTTATACTTATTTGCACTTACCCATACAGTTTACTGTTTTCTTTACTCACTACAATATCTGTGTTCAATTTTGCACTTTTTTTTTTTTGGTTTTTATTTCACTTTAGTAGTTTCTGTAGAAATTCTTTCAGATAGTGTCTGAGAGTGATAAAATTTGAGTTTCACATATCTGGAAAGGTCTTTATTTTGCACTCACATATGAATTACACCTTAAGAGTATAGAACTTCAAGTTTAGAGTAGTATGTCTCATAATTTTAAATATATAGTTCCACTGTCCTCTTGTATCAGATATTTTTGAGAATTCTGTTTAAACCTAATATTTAGTTTTGGTTTCTTCAATATTATACTGGAAGCTTAGTGTATTTTTTTTTTCTTCATTCCTGGTGTTCCCAGATTATGATCTGTGTCTGCTTATCCTCCTCTAATCTCTCTCCTTCCTTTGATTGTGAGAGCTAATATCTTTATTTAGGTTTGAGAAGTGTTGTTACAAATTATTGAAACATTTCCTGCAATCCATTTTATCTGTTCTCTGTTTCTGGAACTACTGAATAAATGTCTTAAGATTTATATCTATTCTCTAGATTTCTGTTTTTGGTTTTTTTTTTAAGCTCTCATTTTCTTTTCCTTTTTTGATGCATTTTGGTATATTTTTCTTGCTCAATTTTCCAGCTCGCTTCTTCACTTTTCTTTTTATTGAGGTATAATTTATATTTTTTAAAAATGCACCTATCCCAGGTGCTTAACATTGATCAAGATACAGTTCTGTAATTCCAAAAAGTTCTCTTGAGCCCCTTTCCAGACAAACCTTACCCTCCACCAGAGACAACCATTATTTTGATAGCTCTGTCACCATTTTTGAACTTTTTATAAAATGAAATTATGTAGCTTATACACTTTTCTGTCTGGTTTCTTTCACTCGATATGTCTGCGAAATTTCTTTTCATGATGATGTCTGTCTCAAAAGCTTGTTCCTTTCTGAGAAGTATGCCACTAAATGAACATACTACAGTTTGCTTATCTGAACTCTTGTTGATGGACATATTGTCCATAATTAAAAAAAAGGTACTGTGAACATTCTTATATAAGCATTTCACAGATACATACACTTATTTTTCCTGGAATTGATTTGATCTTCGGTTGCATCTCTTTTGTTCCTTATTCTATTCAGTTTTTAATTTTAAATCTTTTTTTTTTCATTTCTGAGATCTCTTGTTCATTTTCTATGTATGTGTGGTGTAGGATACTTTTAAATCACATGGTGGGTGATGTGTTCTACTAAATATGTTACTTTCTTTTGTTTTGTTTTCTCTGTACTGGGTTACTTCCTTCTGTATTTATTTGCACCTCTATTTCATATGGTAAATTTTATGTTGTGTTTTCACCTTTGTCTGTGAGTGGTGGACCTGTTCACAGCAGCTTACACTTCTCCACCAGTGACTGAGGAAGTGGCAGGAGATGCTTGGGGATGAGGCTTTCTAGGCTGTGAGGGCGGAGGGCAGCTTGGGACTTTGCCTGGCCAGGCCTACTCAAGTCACCCTGGAGTCAGGCACCCCTGGTTACTTCTTTTGGGCACAAGTGAAGCTTGGGGGTTTTGGAGAGACATGTTTAGCTGTGGGCAGGCACAGGATTGGTGATGCAGTCAGCCACCCTTCACTTCCTGGGCCACCTCTACTCTTCAAATGGTCAATGTAACCACTTCCCACTCCTTATTTCCAGTTTTAGTTCTCTTGCAGCTGTCCCCCATCTTTTTTCTGGGAGTCTGAATTCTGTCATTTAAGTATTTCTGTTCACTTAGGTCACATCTTATTTTCGACCAGCTTTATGAATTTTTCATTTTTCAAATATGTTTGTACCATGTTGTATGGGTTAAGAGTGGGATAGGAGGTCTCAATGGGTTCTTATTCTGCCATCTTGATCCCACCCTTCCTTAATGAGTTAGGTCATAGTAATAAGTTCTCTATCATAAACATTAGAGAAGTTAAGACTGAAAAATCCTTAATGACTTTTGGCCATTATTCTGTTATCATGTACTTGTGGTTCACAATTACAAGAATTTGGTCCCTTTTAGCCTTCAAAAGCTGTAAGCAGTTTGATTTTAAAATTAAGCATGGGGGCACATGGTTGGCTCAGTTGTTAAGCCTTCGGCTCAGGTCATGGTCCCAGGGTTCTGGGATCGAGCCTTGCATCAGGCTTCCTGCTTGAGGAGCCTGCTTTTCCCTCTCTCTCTGCCTGCTTCCCCTGCTTGTTCTTTCTCTGTCAAATAAGTAAAAATGAAATCTTTAAAATTAAGTGTGTATATTTCTGTTCTCTTGCCATAGACAATATTTTGCTGAGTTGAAATTAATAATTTTAAGTGAAAAATCTCTTGATTGAATTGCAATTTCCCAGGAGATGTTCACTTAGCCCAAAATACATATATTGTTGGAAAGTTATCTTTTATCTATTTAATTTTCATTAAGATTTTAACACGTGGATGATTAACTTTGAGAAACTGGATTTATGGATACAACACACGAAACTCCATGAATAATGAGGTACTTGAATCCTGGGGGTGTTGCCTATGGCTTTGGAAGGCTACAGGCTCTCAACCACTTAAACTAGAATTTCATAGAAGCTAGAATAAGTTTTTGGCTTGCTCTTGTTGCAACTGGCTGAAAAATATCCATTGAATTAAACAGTGACATGTGTTTATGCTATGTCATAAAGCATTAAGAGCATAATACATCACAGAGACTTCTTTCAAGTGATTTTCTGGGATTAAAAGTAATGTTTCACTCAGCCAGTTGCCTGTTGCAATTTCAACAGACTTGAAGCCTTTTTATTTTTATTTCCCTTTTTACCTCCCTTTAAATTTTCCCCATAGTAAGATTTACAGTGACTTCAGTTTTGGTAAGAAATCATAAATCTCAGTAGCCCTAAAAGGGTGAACAGTCAGCATTAACTTGAAATCAAGATCGATTTTAGATGTTAATAAAACCAAATAATAAATTTTTAAATGCCAGTTATGAAAGTCACGTACACTTTTCTTCTCTGAATTTATGTTACACGACTTTTTGTGTCTCTCAGTTCTAGCTTCTACACTACATGTACAGTTTCATACATTTTACAATGTCACAACATTTATTAATGCTTAGAGGACCAAGAGATTGTAAATTGCTTCTTAGTGGTGAGAATTTAGAATGTATTATAAATTTGTATATATGTATAAAAACTGTGAACCTGGAAAAATTTAAAATTCAGTACTGCCAAGGGCAATGTTTGATCTTTATAGATAATCATTACTTAATAATTTTAGGATGTGGTATAACATGAAGAAAGGAAAAGCCAATATATGGTGAAACTCTTCTGTTTTAGAACTTAAAAGAATCAACTTCTTCTGTTACTCAATGTTTCAATAGCTGTAATAATGTTTTTAGGTCATTCCTCTATATGCTTTATTTCTCCCAACTGAAAAGATAAGTCCATGAGGGCAGTTTTGCTTTTGCTTCTCTCCGAAGTACTTAACACAGTGTTCAAGAAAGGAGGGTTGGAACTTTGAAGTCACTTTCGTACCCCTGGACACTTGGGAGTGCCTGCTTTTTATGTGGGAGAAGAATATTGACTCAAACCCATTAGTAATCATTGCACTTTTTAGATTTATGCAATAATGAATTTCACTATGAAACTTGGAGAGTTGGGCTTTTTTTTTTTTTTCTTTAACTACACTTGATCTTAGCCAAAAGTCTGAGAAGCAGTGGGCTTATTTTTTTTTAATAGTGAAACTTAAATAGGTCAGAATAATTTGGGAAGGACCATTTATGATAACTAAAACCTTTATCTTAATGAAAAATTTAAAAGTAACATGCTTTTGCATATTCAAATATATATACAATTTATATGTTGAATTGTGTTATAATATCATAAGCAGAGATTCTGTTAGGCTTATATAAGTGAATAGTTAAGAAAACTAAATATACAAATATTTCTTAAGTATTTATTGAGGCTTACCAGGCATCTTAAACTGGGCCCCTGCATCTTGCAAAAAACAAACACACAAACAAAAAACAAAAAAACTACTATTAAAAGAAATGAGAAGGATTAAAAAAGGAATGGTTTCAAAGTAATTATAGAAATTTCAAGAATACTTTTTTATATATAGGTAACTATATGTGTATCTTAGATCTGCTTTCATGGGAAAGAAGTGACATTTGAAGTTCTAAAGAGGACTGTGAATGTCTTAGGACTGGAACTAAATGGCAGTCAAGTGCGTCAGTATAGACTCCGGGGCAACCCTGAGAGAGTAGTCTAGTGAATAGTGCCCCCTGGAGCACAGCCTTAGTATGACTGACACCCCCTGGGAGTTAAGCAACACTCTAAAATAGTAACTCCTATCATTTACCAGAAATGAGTCTAGTTTGCATTCTAAATTCCCTTTGTTTGAAACAAATCTAATCATAGGCTTGAATTGATTATGTGTATTGACTTGAGGACTCCGGGTGGAATAATGGATACTACTGGGAAAGATGAGTGAGGCCAGGCTAGGCTTCAGAGAGACCTGGGTCCCCCGCCCAGGAACTGTGATTCAATATGACACACCCTGACTGAGCCACTTGGAAGCTTGAGCTCTGTCACCATAGCAACACTGGGACCTCTTCTGCAGATCTTAGCTGTAGCTGCCTCTGCCAATCAGCTCCAGCCCTGAGCCATGGAATCCGTTTGTGATAAAGCTGGATGCTACATACTGAAGGATGCATAAACCAAGCACAGAGGAGCCAGAGGGGGGAAGGAAGCAAAATGGTCTCTGAAAGTGATTTTTTTCTTTCATATAATAGAAATGGTTAAAGAATACATTTATTCTACTTTGTGTCAGAGCACAACTTATTCAGCAAATCCTGACCCCCGTTGCTAATCAATTGCTTATTTTTAAGAGCTCCTAAAGAACTTTATTTTTTAATACCGCAAGTACAGAAATCACCATACTGTATTTTTGTTTGCAGTGCACATGCAAACATGGACATTGTGTGTACTGGGTACTGGGCGTTTGTATTTGTGTGTGTTCTCCAACAGATTTTGAGTGCCCTGAGGATGAGAATTATGTGGTATTTATCCTTGTGTCTTTTGTATCTACCACTAAGTCTGGCTCTTGGATAGGCACTCCATGAATGCTATTTGAATTGTTCAATGTAATTAGGAACAGCTATGTTTAATGAATGATAGAGCCACTCCTGACTAAATTTAATTGGTGACTGAACTGGAGGTGGTCATACAGGAGAAGGGGGTGTTACAGAGTGGGTCTTATTGAGGTCAGACAATAATGAAACAGAATTGTCAATTGTATGTGTGCAGCTTGTAAACAAAAACACAAGAAGGCAATTTTCATAAAGAGCAGAAGAACTCTCTCAAGATGTGTGTTTTCATAGGTTTAATTGTGGTTTACTAATGGAATAAGAACATTCCCCAGACATCACAGTAAGGGGGCCCATTTTGAAACACAGCAAGCTTTTAAGTGATTCTTCTGATAGATTATCAGGTAATAGCAATAACCTCTTAATTTTAAAAAACAGCTCCAGTAAATTACAGGCTTGATAGGAAGAAGCATTCTGAAGTCACTGGATAAGCATTATTGTATCTTAAAAGGCAGAAGAAGAATTCAGTAGGGTAAATTGTTTTATTGGCTTTTGAGACCCAAAATAAGTCTGCCAGTTATATAACCTAGTTATTAATTAGGTTTTAAAACACCTACCACAGGTCTTATCTTTAATACTCATGCTTCCTCCCTTCTATCATGCTGCCTTATTATAATTAAAATACATGCGGATGATCAATACTTGATAAAGAAAAAGAACACTCCAAAATTGTGAATATGGTTATTTCTATAGGAAAGCCAACTGTTCTGTTAAAAATCTAGACTGACCTAGATCTCCAAACTGAAAGGTTTGCTGAGACACGTGCAGCCATGTAAATCTCTGAGATGTGGGTTATTTAAACAGATGGTAACTGTGACACAGTGAGCTCTACATGCAAATTGGCAGAGACCAAAACCAGAAAGGAAGCAAGCTAGAGAGGAAACATTACCTCACTATGGACCTCTGAGAATTTTAATTATAACAGAACAAAATTCAAAGGGCTTGGATGTACTTCTTCAGAATATTAATTGAAGATCAGTATTGGTTGTATTGTTGCTACGATACTAATAGTTGGCCAGAATGGAGAATTTTTAGAATCTTCTTTAGACTTTCCTAAGTTACTGGTTGTTACTTGATTTAGCCCTGCCATTTATATACACTTAAATAAGATCTGGAAGAAGAAAGTAAAATGCTGGCAGTGTTTCTGCTGTACTGTTGATGTTGGAGAGCTTAAGTTGTAGTCTTGTCTGTAGCTGCATTCTATGGCCACGGTGCTAGTTTGGTTGGTGTTGAGAGATAATTAAGGCAGAGGCATCAGTGGCTTCCAGATCCACGGGTCTAGAAACCAAAAATTCCCAATGGTGACATGGCAGACAGTTCTGTGGTCTTTTCTGAGATTCACTACCGGTGGTATTGCCTAAAGCCTGCTCTTCCAGTCCTGCCAATGATTTTGCAAACTCCTAGTTTGCTGTATTGGCTTTTTAGCTTGAAAGAGCTGGGATGATATTTCTTTCCTGCATCCCAAACCAATACAGTACACATAACAAAGTATTGCTATTTCCTCCTGCACCCCATCCCCCAGATCTGTGGTAATTCTTTCATAAGCTCTGTTTCCATGCTGAATTATAAAGCACACATCTTTCCCTTATTTTTCTTTATCTATAAGGAAGAGGAGAACAGCATTTAAGGAGAAAGAGGTTAAGCTTGCTCATTAAATAACTCAGACCATTTTGGAACATGAGAAGATTATAAAGAGTGATAAGGATAAAACACTTTGTCTGAGAAGTCAAGTTCACAGGATTTAAAGTCATGTTGACAACTTACATGAATCAAGAATAGAAAATGAAAGAATGGCTGTTTCTCCCAAAGAGCTGCTATCTAAAATTGACAAGGAATTTCCTGGAATACGGGCAATGAAGTCCCGACTGCATTTTTTTCTTCATTGCATTTTTTTTTTCTCCAAAGAGAGAGTCAAGGGACAAAGAAAATGCAGAACTGTTTTGTTTTTTATTTTCTCCAAAGAGAGAGTCAAGGGACAAACAAAATACAGAACTGTTTGGCTCATACTATTGGATGGTTCTAATAGAAAGATGTATAATCACGTTCAAGATTGATTTATCTGACATTTTAAAATGCAAGTGTGTGATTAATTCCCTAATGTTATTTTACTTTTGAAAATATGAGAGTTAATGTGAAAATTGAAGAAGTTCCAACTGGAAAATAAAGAAGATTGATATTCCCATTTACCACTGGTAATTAACTACCAGTTAATATTTGTATATATTTGGTTTTGGCCAGTTTTTCTAGGTATATAGGGTTTGAAAACAATCCAGTAATGTAAGAATGTATTTCCCACTTTAGAAGTAGAGCTTTATGAATGATCTGGTTAAATCACATTTTTCTATGATCCCTAATTCTGATTCTTTTCCCTCCAACTGATCTAAATTAATTCCTATAATTAACTTTGTGTGTTTCCTTTCAGTGCACTTTTAATATTTTGATTGGCATTTGTATATGTAGCTACAAAAATATAGGTTATAATTTTATGTGAGTTCTTTTTATTTGAATAGGATCATACTGTATTATATTTTTGCACCATACTTTTTTTTTCAACAATATGCTTTTGAGATCTATCCTTATATTTGCATATACATCTACCATGTTCAACTCATCAATATTTTTGTATCCCTAAGATCTTTAAAAAAGTTGGTAATTAAACTGACCTTCTTATTGAAAGAGCTCTTTTAGACTTACTTAGATATAGAGTTTTATCAGTTATTACTCTCTGTATATAGAAAGGCAAATAATAAGAAAAATTAACTAGTTAAGATACTCCTAACACCTCTTCACATTCAGAGTTAAATATTTGAATCACTGCTTGACTCAGTTAATGATGCATGTGTTTTTCTAAACAGTCTCGTCCTCTGTGCCATTCAGAGTATTGCTGAAAAAGCACTCCTTTAAAAAAAGGCTCCATTATTGGGGCACCTGGGTGGCTCCGTAAGTTGTGTCCGACTCTTTGTGTCTGCTCAAGTCATGATCTCAGGGTTGTGATATTGAGCCCCATGTCGGGCTCACCACTTAGCATGGAGTCTGCTTGAGATTCTCTCTGTCTCTCTCCCTCTGCCCCTCCCCTTGGTCTCTTTCTAAAATAATAAAATAAATAAAATCTTTTTTAAAAAATAGAGTGCTCTATGATCTCCAATATTTTTTTCCCAAGCCGCTGGTACCCATTGTGTCAGTATTGATGTTGGCACATTCTATTTTATCTCATTTTATTTTATTTTAATTTTAAAGATGTTATTTATTTATTTATTTTTAAAGATTTTATTTATTTATTTATTTGACACAGAGAGATCACAAGTAGGCAGAGAGGCAGGCAGAGAGAAGGGGAAGCAGGCTCCCTGCTTAGCAGAGAGCCAGATGCAGGACTCCGTCCCAGGACCCTGAGATCATGACCTGAGCCAAAGGCAGAGGTTTAACCCACTGAGCCACCAGGAGCACTTTATTTATTTATTTGAGAAAGAGAGAGCACACAAGTGGGGAGAGGGCCAGAGGGAGGAGAAGCAGACTCCCCACTGAGCAGGAAGACTGACCCAGAGATCCTGACCTGAATGCAACCCTATTTCGTATAGTAAAATGTGGAAAATAGTACATCTTGGAACTGGTGAAATATGGTAATTAATCTTTTAAACTGTTACAAAGTATTCCATTTAAAAAAATATAACTTACTTTAATGATCTGTTTCTGTACTCCTGAGCATAAAGGTTGTTTCTTCTTTTTGCTAGTCTATTTCACTTGGAAAATATTTTTATTTTTGTGCCATGTGTCATGATATTTAAAATTTAATTTGTAAGGCTTTCATAAAATATGACATTTCAAATGTGGTTAAGCTTTAATATCTAATTAATTAAATTAATAACAAGGTTACAATTAAATGAAAATTGTAGTCTCTCCTCTTTAAACCTATTATCACCACAATCAATTATTTATTTATTTTTGTGTGTGAGTCAAACCAAGTTGACATTTTTAATCAATCAATTATTTAAATGATACACTTTATATCTCACTTATAACTTTGTAAGCCAGAGATTTTCAACATTTACATTACATGATTATAGGTAGTGAACATTTCATATTTGGCTTTGACAGTTTGTTTAACTTATGTATACTGTAAATGTGGATTTGGCAAATAAACATTGATCAATATATTCATTCAAAGGACTGTTATTGGTATGGCAAGCCACTGTCTTGGGTGATATGAGAAATATAAAGATGAATTAATGAGAAACTAAAAAGTCGTCTAGTCTCCCCAACATAGGTCTTGCTCAGAGCCTTCCTGTTTCTCATTTGTTACTTCAGATTTGGGTTCTCCCAGTGTTGAAGGCTTACAGGTGCAGATTCTGTACCAGGTGGACAGAAGCTCTCCTTAGGTCTAGGCAGAGCCTCAGCCTCAAATAGCTCCCCCTGCTCACCTCCCACCCTCATTCCATGAGCAAACTTAGTTTAGGACAGCAAGTGCTTCTTTCCTAAAGTGCTGTGGGAGGAGAACTTTTTTAAGTTTAAAGGCTCCTAACAAGCAAAGGGGTTCCAAGGCAGGGTGAGACATTGAGGACAATAACTATTCTTCCTGATATTATTTTGCTAATTTGGACGTTAAACATATTGGTGATCTACATGGGAAGTAAACAGCAGTGTGGTCAGATTTTTATGCCCACCTAATTTATATTTTTCTCTTGTTCATGATTTCTCTACCTTTTTTTAAGCCATGAAAAAGAGATTTCCCCCCCCAAAACTACTGTAAACTCACTTCCTCACAAAATTTCATGTCTAATTCTAGGTCCGTGGGCTCCATGTCTGTCATTTGTTACAAGCTTGGATATGTTGATTTATAATTTTTTAGCATTTCATGCATGGTGCATATGGAATGTCTGTCACTAAAATAAGAGCTACATCACATACTGTTCTTTTGGCTGGAGCATAAAAATAAAACCCTAATCCAAAGAACCAAAACAAATGAAAATTATCTTAAAATGATCATGGTACACCAGAAGGAAAAAATAATACTGTACTGTGGAGAATATTCAGAAAGAAATATACTAATGAACAGCTTATTTGCAATTTGGGAAATGAAATACATACACACAACACATCTGAGATATCCATGTATTTCTATGTGAATTATAATGACTATTAAATTGGTACTTTTCCTAGTCTCTGATGTGCTTTAAACAATTCACATGTTGCCAATGTGATTTTCATGACTATCAGAATGCCCTGGTACTTTACTAACTTAATTGTTCATTAACTTCATTAACATAATGTATCTTGTGGTATTAGCAAGCTAATATGCCTGTTAGCACTTCTAAAACATCTTCTATAAACACACTTAAAAATGCTGCCAAAACTGAGGTTCCTGTGCGTACTGATGTCACCTACTGTGCTGTGTAAGCTTGGCTCGGTGGATGCATTCAAAAGTCATGCCTTTTCATGTAGATAACTCCTCATATCTTTTCTCTTTTTTTCATATATGCAGTTCAAATTCTGCTATACTCTAAAGTGGCATATTTGTCTATTTTTATGGTAGTCCCTCTAACAATAGGTTGTTTTTGGTCCTTGTCAAGGCTATTTTGGTCAAATGACAAAGTAAGTGTTTTTCATCAGCATATAGATCTCTACTCTGTCATTGTTAGGTGCCCCTGTGATGACAGGGCCATCTTTGGGGAATTGCCATTGGCATTTACATGTGGTCATACATTTTTCTGATAATGTAAACCCATGATAAGAGTTTCATTGTCTGTCGGAGAGGACGCTTCATCACTCTGACTCACTGCTAGCAGCATTGCTCTGATGCTGCCATCGGCCTAGCTTGGGATAAACGGAATATTAGCCAGAATCTGTCACAGCCTGGGCTGATATGTGACCAAACTACAAAGGATATGTTATCAAGCTGGGGACACACTGCTGTAAGAAAAAATAGAGGTATGCAGAATGCAATGAAATCCATATTCCAGTAATGATGGTAACATCTAAGAGTCAGAAGATTCTAGGTTCTGTATATACCAGCATATATCATCTCATTTAGTCATCATGACAGGTCTTTTGAGGTCATTCTTAGCATTTTCTCTCTATAAAGATGAGGAAATGGAGCTCACAGAGGCTAAAATCTGGGTCCAGTATCACACAGCTGTGTCACTTGGCATCTCAAAATACCGGATGAGAATTTTTACTTGATGGCATATCACTGACAAATAGCATTTATATAATGTGTCCATATTATGGGAATAGTAATAATTGTGAAAATTGATACAATATATTTTTAAAAGTTATATAACAGATTTTACATACCTTATTCCATTTAACAATGCTTTGTGGCCCCCATTACGAATGATACTCAGAGTGTTCAAGACGTTTGCCCAAAATCTCATGTCTATTCAGTTTCAAAACTACGACTCAAAAATCCAGTTCCTCAGGACCTAAACTGCATGCTATTTGCTAGGTATCTAACAGTGATCTAAAACTTCATTTTATGAAGATGATTTTTTTGCTGCCACTTTTTTTTTTTAAAGATTTTATTTTTTTATTTGAGAAGGAGAGAATGAGAGAGGGAGAGAGAGAGCACAAGAAGGGGAAAGTCAGAGGGAGAAGCAGACTCCCCACCCAGCAGAGAGCCTGATGCGGGACTCGATCCTGGTAATCCAGGATCATGACCTGAGCCGAAAGCAGTCGCTTAACCAACTGAGCCACCTAGATGCCCTTTTGGTGCCACTTTTAGTGGTATTTCTAATAGATATCCAAGTAGAGAACACTAAAATTTAATCTAATCCTATTAGGTGCTTGCGAATTGATGCACATTAGAAAGGAAAACCAGGAAAGTGCTACTGAAATTCATCTTTTGATGCCTTAAGAATTGGGCTTCTTTCAAGTTAAAGTTTCTGGTCTTTTTGGACAAGTTCAGCCTTTCCTGAGGCTTATAATTTTTAGCCTTTCCTGAGGCTTATCATTTTCTCTCTCTCTCTCTCTCTTTTTTCTCAGCAAAAGCATTTAGCCTTTATGTGTGTTTCTGAGACTTTTTAAAGAGGTCATGGGTAGTCAAATTCCATGACCTCTTCAACCCTTGGTTAAAATATTGCTAGTTGGTGGGGATATTAGTATCTTTTGAAAGGAATGGCCTCATTGAACCTTCTTTGACTTTAAAAAAAAAATTTTTTTTATGTCAGATTCCTAGAGGTCCAGGCAGGCAGAAGATGACTGTACTTTCCCTTTCTCCCAGCGTAAAGAGGTCAGTGGGAAGAAACCTGAATGCTGCTCAGAGTGTTCAGAGCATGCTAAAGCGGGTGAGAGGGATGAATCAAGCCAGGTGAAACAGGTTAAGAACAAAGTCCCAGAGAAAGCTGATGTGGAATTGAGTGATTATAATAGTTAATAGAGTTTGGAGGATATCAACAAAAAGTTTGGTTAATACTTAAGCACAAGGGGCACCTGGATGGCTCAGTGGGTTAAAGCCTCTGCCTTTGGCTCAGGTCATGATCCCAGGATTCTGGGATCGAGTCCCGCATCGGGCTCTCTGCTCAGCGGGGAGCCTGCTTCCCCCCTCTCTCTCTGCCTGCCTCTCTGCCTACTTGTGATCTCTCTATCAAATAAATAAATAAAATCTTTAAAAAAAATACTTAAGCACAAGATGCACCTTTCGTACGTACAGTTGATATGAAATATTGAATAATTTAAATTTCATTTATTCTGTTTTGAATTTTAATACTACCGATGATGATAGAAAAAATACTAAAGTTCTATTTTAAAAATGTATATTTTCTGTGACAATCATACTGTTTTGACAAAATGTCAAAATATATTCACATTCTATTTTGTATTTTAACACTTTAAAAAAGTGCTGGAAGGCTTAGATGCTTCTATAATAGTTTGTCTTTCAAATATCTATAGCATTTACTGAATGTTAGAGATGATATAATGTTTAAAAAGATACCATCTCGGGACACCTGGGTGGCTCAGTTGGTTAAGCGGCTGCCTTCGGCTCAGGTCATGATCCCAGTGTCCTGGGATCGAGTCCCGCATCGGGCTCCTTGCTCAGCGGGGAGCCTGCTTCTCCCTCTGCCTCTGCCTGCCACTCTGTCTGCCTGTGCTCCCTCTCTCTCTCTCTCTCTCTCTCCCTCTCTCTCTGACAAATGAATAAATTTAAAAAAAAATATACCATCTCATATAAAAAGCAAATTAAAAATTGCATTTTAACCTTCTTTTTGTAAAAAACAAAAAAACTCACAGATAAAGAAAAATGGCAAATTGCCAGCACCCAGGAGCTTCCTGAATGCCTTTTCCTTGTCCCCTTCCCTTCTGTGGTAATCAACTCCCTTGCTTTCCTTGATAGTTTTACACCAGGTATACATTTCTAAATAATATAGTTTAGCTTTGCCTATTTTGAATTATATATAAATGAAATTAGGCAGTGAATATCATTTTTGGTCTCTTTTGCGCAAATTAAATTTTTAAGATTTAGTCATGTTTTAAGTATGGTTATAGCTATTTATTTTCATTGCTGTATAGTATACTGTTGTAAAAATAAACCACAATTTGTTTTTATGTTCTGTTGTTCATGGAAAGTTGGGTTGTTACTAGGTTTGGGCCACTACAGATAATGATGCTCTGGGTACCTTGTTTGTTTTTTTTTAATTATTATTATTTTTTAAAGATTTTGTTTATTAATTTGTCAGAGAGAAAGTACAAGCAGGGGAGCAGCAGACAGAGAGGGAGAAGCAGGCTCCCCGCTGACTAGGGAGCCCAATGTGGAACTCAGTCCCAGGACCCTGGGTCACGACCTGAATCGAAGATAGGTGCTTAACCGACTAAGCCACTCAGGCATCCCGACATCTTGTTTTGTAAGCTGACACACATATGCAGGAGTTTCTCTGAGGTGAATAATCAGACGTGAAATTCATGCCTAGAGCAGATACATATTCTAAATTTATTAGTTAATGATGTTTTTCCCAAAGAGATTATATGTATTGATTCTCCCACTACTAGTGTATGAGAGTCTTCACTGCTTCACATCTTTGCCAAACACATGGTTTTGAGATGTTGCCTCAATTATTTTAATGTGCATTTTTATGATTACTAGTGATGTTGAGCACTGTTTCATATAACTATTGCCTATGTAGATTTCTTCCTCCATGAAATCAGTACTCAGATCTTTTGTCCAGTTTTCTATTATGTTGTCTTTTTTGTGTTGATTTGTGAAAATATTTTATAATTTTGGTGACAAGCTCCTTTAGTCTTCCTTCCCTTTAGAGCAGAGCATGAGGTGAAGGGTTTATCTGCTTTATTAGGGCGTGCAATCTCAAGGCGATGGAATAGGTTACAAGGAGAGCAAGGCAGAAATGGAGGGAGAGCCAATGAAAGGATGCATTACTGATTACTGAGCAGTCTGCCACTACATGCAACTGATCGCTCAGTCTTAGAGGATTATCCAACAAGAGTGGTAAATGCTTCTTGAGACCTTCCATTACAGGAGAAAAGGGAAAAATAGTTACTTGCCAGGTCTTGTTTTCTGTTGGTCAAGGGTCCACACAGAGGGTGCTAACTACCACATGCTGCTGAGTTGCACATATGTGGCTGCTGAGGGAGTCTGCTAGTCCAGTGTCAATGGGAAGCTCATGGTGGGAGAAGAGAGGCTGAAACACAGGCATGAGGTAAAGTACCCAGCTTTCATACAAGTTCTTTATTTTTTTTTTAAAGGCCTCTATTTTTTATGAGTACAAGATGTCCTCCTCATTTCTTCATCAGTCACAGTAGTCCCTTCAGGGTGGTAGCCTGTCACAGTGTCTAAAAGAGTTAAGACAAGAGGGTTAATGAGACAAGTAATGGTTTCCACTATCACAGGTAATCTCAGAGCTGTAGTTGATATTCACTGTAAATTTCCCTCACCATCAATTCCAGATTTTTTTCCTTACTCTTAGATAACAAGACATACAATCTTAGTTGCTTGCCTTTTGAGTAGTTCCATATCTTTATCCCTGAGAGATTTTAGACTTTGGATGCCTTTTTTTTTTTTTTCCCTCAGCCTATAGCTGCTATATTTGCTCATTCACTGTTATCACAGAGGCACCATGAGATGCCAGTGAATCATCCCACGTTTGTGTTCTCCGGTACCCCCGCTGTGTAGCAGAAACTCCAGTTCCTTTTGATGATAAGGGTTGACTATCCCTGATATTACAGTGACTCACTTATTTGCCCACTGAATCTCAAGCATGAGGAGTCTAAAGTTTCGTACAAATATTATTATATCTCCTGGTGGAAGTAGTATCTCTTTGGGAACTCATTATTCTACCCTGCCATAGTCTAAGGTTGTGGAGACAAGAAGTACAAATTCCACAAGTGGATCATTGGAAGTATTGGGAAGAAGGGCCAATCCTACTTCTATCCCTAGATTCTCAGACCTATGAATTCCAGACCTGTACTGTATCACGTCTATGCCATCGGTTCAAATATATACCTGGTATTGGAGAAGAGACTACCCCCCGTCAAATCCCATGGAATTTTCCCTGAGCCAATAATTATGTAAGATGATCCTATAACTGGTCATTTCATTATGCTATTATGCCACCTGTTTCTTTTATTTAAAAAAAATTTTGAGTATAGTTGACATACAAATTTACATTAGTCTTAGGTATACACCATAGCAAGTCAGCATCTCTGTATGTTATGCCTTGCTCACCACAAGTGTAGATACCATCTGTCACCATACAATGAATGCTATTATAATATTACAATATCACTGTAATCCCTATGCTGTATCTTAGGCCACTTGCTTCTAATCTTAATAGGAAGCCTAGTGATTATCATGATCATGCAAACATTTTTGTACCTTCTTGCCATAAAATGGTCCCTGGCCAGAAATCAGAACCTGAGGCAAAATTCTTATGAGCTATAACTTAGGGAATTAAATCCCAGGCCTTGGGAGTTAGGGACAAGAGAAATGAGCTAGAAAATGAAGGAGAACCAGTGTGTTTGTGCTGGCAAGCACTAAATGTAACTGATTACTCAATTCCATGAGACTGTGCCCTGGGAATTCTTCTCAGGATTCAGACATCCATCATAGGCAAGGATGGTGGCAGAGCAAAGGGGAAGAGTTTGTCCCCCAGCTCTTGAATTGGTCACAGACAGTCAGTGGGGGGTATTAACTTGCCCATACTTGCAGGTTGTACATGTGCGGGTGCCAGGGGGGGTTCAGTGGTGCTATCAACAGAGATGATAGAAGGTGGGAGACACACTGTACAAGAATCGTAATGGAACAGAAGGTCCCTCCTGTCATCATTAGGGTCTAATAATTGCACTTCTGTCAGAGATTTATATAAAAGAATATCTAAAACTTCAGGAACCATATATGCAAACTTGGATTCTTTCATGGTATTTGGACTTAGAGTCCAAATGTCATTTGAATTAAGAAAATGCCACATGGCTTCTTATTCTAAGGACAGAATTCTAAGGCCAGAACCTTAGAATCCATGTTCCTGTGGTTTCTATATACATGAGATGGGAGATTATAAGTGAAATAAACATGAAACTTTTAAAGAATTGCTTAGTTATGTTAAATTATTTAACATAAATATGCACTGGATTTGATGATTGAATATAGAAGCTATGTTCGTTGTGTGCTCAAAAAGGAATGACAGGGCGCCTGGGTGGCTCAGTGGGTTAAAGCCTCTGCCTTCGGCTCAGGTCATGATCCCAGGGTCCTGAGATGGAGTCCCGCATCGGGCTCTCTGCTCTGCGGGGAGCCTGCTTCCCTCTCTCTCTGCCTGCCTCTCTGCCTACTTGTGATCTCTATCTGTCAAATAAATAAAATCTTTAAAAAAAAAAAAGTAATGACAGTTTGAAAATCTGTGTTAACAGTGGTTATCTTCCCTGATTAAATTATTTTCTTCCTTGTGCTTTTATGTATTCTTTAAATATTCAGTAAGAATCATACTACATTTGTGATCAGAAAAAAATATACTATGTTTTAAATGAAATCATAGCAGAAAGGCTGAGAAACAACTGTTGATTTTTTCCATGTAAAACCACAATTTCTTTCTTGATATCTATAGACACACTGCATTACTTTTCTTTAATGTTAACCAAAGCAAGTAGAACCTTCACCTCAATCAAATGTCTTCCCACATCTTTGTTGCCTTACAGTATCTGAAGTCTCTATTAGGATTTTAATCAATCTATATTTTTAAACCTGTGCATAGGTCTTTTGCTGTTTTTCAGCGCTTTTCCTCTTCCACCTTTGAAGTAATGCTTTTCAGTTGTTTGAGATGTGAGGTGTTTTTTTTTAAAACATGCTATTTTATAAGGAATCTTATTTAGACATTACACAAAACACGAGTTATAATAACTTGCAGGTGCTGAAGAAAAGAAAACACAGAAGCCACAGTGGGTATATATTTATATTTCTAACATCCTGCACCAAAATCTGTGGTTGAGATGAGAATAATGAAACAGGCTCATTTGCAGTGAATTCTATTCCCCATCTAACCATAAATGCAGAACCTAAGTCTTGTTGGGTGGGTGTAAGCAGTTGGTCTTAACAATAGCATGAGGGACGGGGACTTTGCATAATTACCTCCATGAGGTCACCCTCAGAGTTCATACTGTGTCTGAAACTGGTTGACTTTCAGTCACCTTCTATATTTTTATCATGTTTGGGTTTATTTAAGTTCCTTTAAAACTTATGTTTCATATTATACCTTATCAGCCACAGATTATTAAAGAAATAAAATGCTGCTATACAAGGTTTGTGTATATGGTTTGTAATAAACAAAGATGTGGAGCAAGTGCTCTTATTATTTTAATGGTACAAATAAGACGATAACTTTAGAAAAATATGTTTTTTTTTTCCTTTCCCTAATAATATAGTATGAAAAGTCTGTTTCCTTCCTTAGCCTTTTGATAATTATGCATTTGGATCATTAAAATATATTTGAAGTATCTCTTATAATTGATTTTTGTGGAATTTAATACTTAAATGCAGCTACATACCTGCCTTTAATTTTGGCCATTAACGACCTACAGGCTTCCTATATCTGAAATAATTTTAAATTAGAAGAGCTCACAGAGCAAGGGTTTGATTTTTGTTGAAGTCAATACCGCTAATATTCAGAGGAATAGAACCACTGATTTCTCTTCGAAAGACAGTAGAAGAGACTTCATTGCCACCACATTTAGTCTTTCCTGGCATAAAAATGTATGGAGAAATGGCATATGCCACACAGTGTTCTGGATTCTGGGACACTTGGAGGACTAAGATGCCAGTCCTTGATGACTGACACAATACTTCAGCTCCTGTTGAGTGGGCATCCCTGGGAAAATACTTACTTCGAGGTTTTTAGACCTTTTAACTTAAATACTATGCATATGGAAGATTAGGTTATGTTAGATGTCCTTGTGTTGTTGTTTAAATTTTCTTAAATGACTTACTTTCTTGAAAGTGGTGGAAAGCTTGTATTTATACACTTATTCATTCACCAATTCATTCACTGGTGTTAGAACAAATACATATAGGATGTGCTCAGTTGTTTTGAAGTCATGAATGAAATAGGAATGGTCGCCCTTTACAATCTAGTAGGAAAATTAAGAACTACATAGATAGATGACTTATGGGCTTTTAGAACTACAAATCTCATGATGTTAAAGATGTAATTTATAATCAGTAAATTTGAGTAACAAAAAACCCAAATTCTTCACATTTAGTTTTGCACAATACCTTCTAGTTATCTTATCCATATATACACATACATGCATGATTTTAAATAGCATTTATATTTCTAACATCCTGCACCAAAATCTGTGGTTGATTTTTTGTTGCCCAAAATCTGTGGGCATTTTTTGTATTCTTTTTTTACTTGGCATACCTGAGATATTAAATTACAAGGAGCGACGTCAAAGATTCAGGATGCCGCAAATATGCTCCCTTTTTTATTTTCACCTTATGGTTTCCAGGGTCATGATTGAGATCTGTATCATTCAGGTTCAAAAGCAAGATAGTGATATCTGATGAATACTAGCACTAAGCTACAGAAACACACAAGCTGGCGCACATTGTTCTGTATTATGTTGCAAATATTGCTAATTCATAGTGTTTTGGAGAGAATCCAGTGAGGCTGAAGAGCATGTATCTGCATGATATTGAATGTGCCCTGTGGCAGAGTCCCTTGGTGCTTGAGTTTCCTATCCCCAAACTAGAGGTTTTTCTTCCTTTTTTTTTTTTCCAAAGCAGGTTGCATTCCTCATGAGCAAATTTTAAAAAGTCAAGATATAATTATTATAACTAATTACGAAATTGCTGCAGATGCTGCTAAGCTATGTTCAGTGCACGAAACTGCTATATTTTTCACTTTGAATACAAAGCGATAAAAAGCCGATTGTAGTACAGCTCTGATATCTATACAGGGAAGTAATTCTTCAAATAAAACATTAAGAGGCAAAATTCATGTTGGAAATTTGTGACTTTGAATATCTGCACAGATTTAAATTTCAAATTAAAAACATATTGCCAGCTGCTGTGGTTTAGTAGGGCTTATTTGCAGTGGTTCTCGCTTTTAAATTTAACTCTTCATGATAATTCTCCCAGATTGGCTTTCCCCTTGTATCTTCCTTTTAAGACTTTAAAATAGAAAAGGAAGCCAGAAAATCTGCAGATGAGTGGAACTGTGTGAAAGGGAGGCAGTTACAGTAGGGACGTCCAACAATAAACATCTTTAAAAGTATGACTCTTTTCCAGGCCCCTCCATATTCGACAGATTTGTCATTTAGATGCACCACCATGCTCACTTCCCAATCTGAAATTGTCAGTGTACTATTACTATAAAGCTGAAAGTGAAGCATATAGAATTTTGGTTTAATGTAAGTTCAAGAACTCTAGACTTAAAATGATTACTTAAAATTTTAACAGTTTATCCTTTAGCCTCCAGCTTGGTGTCACTGAAAACCATAATTGATGGTGGTGTGCAAGATGAAATCATCCCAGGTCTGTATCAGTAAAAGCTCTCCCCATGATAGGGCACATGCATTTTAGAGAAGCACTTACTGAAGCCATCATGGAGTTATGGAACACATGGGAAAGAGTACTGTCTTTATTTGCCCTTTATTTCCAAAGTATATCTTGGAAATTATTCCTGGGAGAAGTTTACAATATTCTAAAATATTCAGATGCTGGGCTTCTCTTTCTTCTTTCAACTGTTGTCTGCTTGTTAAGGGGACAGGAGGAGCTAAGGACAACTCAAAAGAACAGGTTGTTCTTTTGTGTGTTTGTTTGGTCATAGGGTTTAAGAAAATAGATTGAACTAAAATTAAAGTTTTAATTTAAACTAAAATTAAGAGTTTTGGATTATCTGTGAATTCTAATTCTGTTACCAGTCTTCATTTACTATATAGTTGACCACAGTGACTTCATTCACATAGGAATTGTTTATTGTATTTTTGTATTGTGTGTATTGTGAAAAGGTTTCCCCTGTCTAATCAACAAACACATTCATCACCTCACATGTTTATGCTCTTTTTTCAAGTGAGAACATTTAAGTTCTACTCTTAGCAAATTTCAATTATATAATACAGTACTATCAACTATAGTCAACATATTATACATTAGCTCCTCAGTGTTGCTCATCTTACAGCTGAAAGTTTGTACCCTTCTATCAACCTTTCCTGATTCTGCTGTTCCCCAGCCCCTAGCAACCATATTTGTAGTCTGTTTCTGCGAGTTTGACTTTTTATTATTATTATTTTTTAAATTAAAGATTCCACATATACATGTAGCACTTGTCCTTTTTAGTCGACTTACTTCACTTTTAATGATATCACTAATTAAATAATATCAATAATCTACAATGGTATGGCCTCAAATGTGTTTTTACTTAGGAAGATAAAACTTGGAGCACCTGGGTTGCTCAGTTGGTTAAGCGGCTGCCTTCGGCTCAGGTCATTATCCCGGGGTCCTGGGATTGAGCCACATCAGGCTCCTTGCTCAGCAGGGAACTTGCTTCTCCCTCTGCCTGCCTCTCCCCATGCTTGTGCTCTCTCTCTCTCTCTCTCTCTCTGACAAATAAATGGGTAAAATCTTAAAAAAAAAAAAAATGCTAAAACTCATATAAATTTCTTATATTAATAATTAACCTGCTAAAAACAAAACAAGTAACAGCCCACACACCTTCCTGTAGAAAATTAGCAGCTTTTTTGGCACCCTTTCAGTGTCCCACCTCCACCCCTGTGGGTATGTCAAATATCAATATGTGTGTGTTCATTGGCTATGATGGGGAAAGAAGCATCTGCCAGCTCAACATAAACTTCCTTTATAGGAAGTTAAACTTCCCTTTAGGAAATGTAAGGGAATGTTTAAGTCTAGTGATGACAGTTCTGTTAAAACCACCCTGATAGTCCATTCCTCAGGAAAATAGTCAGGAAAGTTTCTATGGATAGTCTTCATAGATATCCTAAACAAGAATCCCTGGTTCAGCAAATCATTTAAAAAGGGACACTTAACTAACTCTAATCTCTACTGTCATTTGCTTTTTTTTTTTCAATTTATTTAAGTTTGCATTTGCATTCTGTGACTATTTTATCAACTAAGTGTCTTCTACCAAAAATTAGTGAAATATATGTATAAATAAGACAACTCTATAAATTAGCATAGGTAGATGAATAACCTAGGGTTTGAAAGAAGTTGGGCTGGGCTGAAAAGGTAATGATAAATGAATGAGTGGGAATTTACAACACCAGAACAAAGCCTTTAGGATATTGGCTCTGTTAGGATACCGTTCCATACCCTTGGGAAATACCATTCGTGATGGACCCCAAGCTTGCAAAACTAAATATTTCTGGTTCAGTACCAGCATTTCTGGTTCTGTGCATAATACTGAATAAATTATCAGTCATTTGGTTCTGAATAAATACATTTTAGACACAGATATGGCATAAATCAAGAAAATGGTTATATTCGTTGAAATTGTTATTGATTAGGACCTTTATGAGGTTCTACAAAGGAAAACCCTATGGAGCCCTTCTCATAATTATTTCAGAATGCCCCAAAAATTGCATTTGGTTGCTTTGTCTGGTGGAGTTTCAAACTTGCTCTTAAGCTTTTTTAGGGTACAAAAGATTCAGACATTTTTATGATACACCAGGATTTCAATTTCTTGAACATTTGCTCATTGTAAAAAATGAGTTACTTATAGGGCGCCTGGGGTGGCTCAGTGGGTTAAGCCTCTGCTTTCAGCTCAGGTCGTGATCTCAGGGTCCTGGGATCGAGCCCCGAATCGGGCTTTCTGCTTAGTGGGGAGCCTGCTTTCTCCTCTCTCTCTGCCTGCCTCTCTACCTACTTGTGATCTCTCTCTCTCTCTCTCTGTCAAATAAGTAAATAAATAAAATATTTTAAAAAATAATGAGTTACTTATAATCACACTTAAAAATTAAAAAACCCTTTATAATCCAACTGAAAACAACAAAACATTCTCCTTTTCCCAAAAGTATTTCGTACCTTTATGGACACAGTATAATTAATTTTCAGTACTTGATTATATAGGCAACTTAGTAATAGATTCCTAATTTTTAAAGTCTCTCCTGGGACAATGTGTATTCCAAAGTCAGGCTAAAATGTGGAAAAGTAGTTAAGTGTACTCTGTCACACCCATTTGAAATAGATTTTAATTTAAATCCATTTGATACATGAATGGTTCTCAGTGTCCTGCCAAGCCATATTGAAGGCTGAGGCAGAAGGAAACAGCTCTACTGAATTCTATTTTTATTAAAAATTCTAATATTTTGTTCAGTGTGGATTTTTTTGCATTGACTTTAAGTACTACATGAAAATACTATTAATCTTGATTATTGTTTTTTGTTGCCACTTTCAGTTTTGCACCAAAGGTGAAGGTTCACTCTCTTCACCTTGGCCTGGCTTTGGTGGTTCTGATAAATAGATCTAAGAAGTATATCTCATTTTTCCACTTTTGTCAACACAAACGTCTGAATGTTGTAGTTGCCAGACATCATCCTGCGGATGCTGGTTCCTCTTGGTTTAGAGCAGTCACCTCCACTGACATGCAGACATTGCTGATCGAATTTGGTGCCTCTTATCTCTACTTCTGTTATCTCCATTAAGAAATACTATATTTCATCAATAATTAGGCACGCACATAGGCTTTACATATTTTAACATCTATGAAATTGGTATATATTTTATATTAAAGGGCATCTTACAATTATAATTGGTAACTTTTTTTTCTTTTTAGTGTGTCTTACAATTGGTAGTACCTCTAAATTGAAGAAGTACACTGCTCTCTGTAGCAAATAAGGTAATAATACTGATTTTATTTCAAGCTTCTCTATAATGAGAAGTAATAATGTCATTTAATAGCATTCTACATCTAGACTTTATACTAGGACTTTTTACAATTGCGAAAGGATATATGTTTCAACAAGCTTTTACTTTTTAAATTCTTATTGGCCATTTAAAATTGTATGTATAAGTTCTAAATAAATAAATATTATAAATGTGCATTAACAAATTGGAAACCATATAAACCAAGAATAGTAAAAGGAAATAATTTGTAGTAAGACCATTATGCTTTTTCACTGAAATACAATTAATGCACAATACACTTAATTTAGATTGCTTTGAATGATCTCTTTTGCAGATTTCTAAGAATAGCTAGAGAACTCAGCTGTGATCATACTGTATCCAGTGAGAGAATTACATTGCCTGACTTTCTCCTTCCATCTGTCTTGTTACACTCACCAGTCCTAGTTGTGCAGATAGGGCATTGCCTGTAGAAGCAGAGTGGGGTGGGGGGCAGGCAGGAGTTCTAAGGCCATGCTAGATGGAAGCAAAGTTCACCTGAGGTAACTGACTTCGCGTAAACTGGTTTAAAAAAAAAAAAAAGTGTACATTACTGTTAAGGTCAAGCCAAGACTGTAGCTAAGAAAATGTTGCCAAGAGAGAAATCTAAAAGATGAGGGGCACCTGGGTGGCTCAGTGGTTGTGTCTGACTCTTGGCTTCGGCTCAGGTCATGATCTCATGGTTGTGAGATCGAGCCGTGTCCAGCTCTGTGCTGGGTCTGGAGCCTGCTTAAGATTTTCTCTCTTCCTCTCCCTCTGCCTCTGCCTCTGCTCTCTCTCTGTCTCTAAAATAAATAAATCTTTAAAGAAAAGAAAAAGTGGAGTGCCTGGGTGGCTCAGTGGGTTAAAGTCTCTGCTTTCGGCTCGGGTCATGATCCCAGGGTCCTGGGATTGAGCCCCACATCGGGCTCTCTGCTCTGTGGAGAGCCTGCTTCCTCCTTTCTCTCCCTGCCTGCCTCTCTTGCCTATTTGTAATCTCTGTCAAATAAATAAGTAAAATCTTTTAAAAAAAATAAAGAAAAGAAAAGGTAAGGCAAACATGCAATGGGAGGATGAAGCTCAAAGTGGAGTAGAAAGGTCTAGAGCAAGTGAAATCAGCTGTGCAAAGAATGGATTGCAGAGTATAGCCCCGAGTGGAGAGTAAGATTGTGTTACAACCCCCTTCAGCACTGTACTATCAGGGGTGGTGGCTGAAGGGAGCCTTAACAACTAACTTCCTAAAAAACCATAGTTGGCCACTTGGTCTCTACTTTTTCACCTTCCAATTTATCCTCATCCCTCTGCAACCTTCTCCCCCCGCCCCACCTGTACTACTCTAAGAAAATCATTCTCACTAAAATCAGTAGCAACTTTCTAAATGCTGGCCCAGTAAGCACATTTTAGTTCCTAATATTTAGTATTATTGATCCTTCCCTCCTTGTGAGTGACCAGATTTATGATCAAATGTGTATGCGAATATACTGTTGTTGTTTGGGAAGAGGAGAGAAAAGTCACATTGTGGATCATGTGGAGAGTTGGGACTGAGCTTGCTTCCATCCCAACTAGTAGTTGAGGCCCCTAGCAAAGGCAATTCCCTTCTTGGCGGCTGTCATTCATTTCATGCAACTCCTGTATTTTCACATAGGAGAAAGAAAGCTCTAGACTGGAGTAACGCTTTCAAGGAGAAGAAGAGAGGGCATTGAAAAAAAGTAATTTAACATGAGAGGAAGAAAATGGATGAGGCCTGACAAGACAGAATGTACCTTTAAAATATTTGGGAAAATACATTGTCAACTTAAAGAGGAGTTTGAAATAGGGCTCTCCTCTGCTTTTAGGGATTACTATTCTGTAAGACTAGAAAATTTCTCTCATGTTTCTTGGAAGAGGAGAGATTACAGTAATTATAAGAAACTGGGGTATAGGCATTGGTTTATGGGAAATAACATTTAATTTAGGAACGGGAAATGCCTATTTATATTTATAGTGGAAGGCAGCCCCGAATCAAATGCTAAGAGAAACTGAACAAATGACTTTTTCATTTATTTAATATGCAATCTCTGAGGGCCTAATGAAGGCCAGCAGCTGTGTGGGGACTGGGAGAGCAGAAGGGAAAGACTGGAACTGGAATGTCTGTGGGAGGCTGTGAGGAGTTTTGAGGAGTGACTCTGAGGGTGGGTGTAGCTTGAAAAGGTGTGAAGATAAAATAAGGAATGACCATCTTTCAGGAGGAAAGAGCCATAAAAAAAAAAAAAAAAGGTCAGAGGAGACTAGGTAGCAGCATAAGTAAAGACATGAACTGAGTAATGATAGTCTACCAGGCATTGTGGCAATGCCTAATTTTATTATTCTCTTAAGAAAAAAAAAAAATCAAAGGAATTTGTTGTAAAGGGCAAAAATTTAGTGACAGTACTGGCGCCTGAGTTCTTCCTTATGTCCAATACGGTAGCAGCCACTGTTCCTGAGCAACTGAAGTGTGGCTGGTCTGCCTTGAGGTATGCTGTTAAGTGTACTTACTTAAATACATACCAGATTTTAAAGACCTACCATGAGGACAAAAAAATGTAAATTATCTCAATAGTTTTATATTGGTTACATATTGAAATGACAATATTTTGGATATAGTCCGTTTATATTGGACATATTTTGGACATGTTCTTGGAGATACTGTTGTATTCGTATATTGTTAACATTAACAATATAACATATTAACAATATAACAATATAACATTAACATCACCTGTTCCTTTTTACTTTTTATTTTTTTTATTTTTATTTTTTTTTAAGGATTATTTATTTATTTATTTGAGAGAGAATGAGTGAGAGAGAGAGAGCATGAGAGAGGAGAAGGTCAGAGAGAGAAGCGGACTCCCCAAGGAGCTGGGAGCCGATGCGGGACTCGATCCCGGAAGTCCGGGATCATGACCTGAGCCGAAGGCAGTCGCTCAACCACCTGAGCCACCCAGGCGCCCCCTTTTTACTTTTTAAAATGTGGCTACCAAGTGGTGTCTGGGTGGCTCAGAGGATTAGACATCTGCCTTCAGCTCAGGTCATGAACCCGGTGTCCTGGGATTGATCCCTGCATGGGGCTCCCTGCTTGGTGGGAAGCCTGCTTCTCCCTCTCCCTCTGCCTGTGTGTGCTCTCTCTCTGTCAAATTAATAAATAAAACCTTAAAAATAATAATAATAAAATAATAAAATGTGGCTACTAGGAATTTTGAATCATATATGTGGGCAGCATTTGCTAACTAGCATTTTGCTTCTATTAGGCACTGCTGTTCCCTTTGCTGCAAAACTGGAGTCTGGAAACAAATGACATCTGCAAGGTTGTTACCTCCCATTCACATATTTTTTTGAAGCCTTCTATTCCTCTGAATCATATGCCCCATATTTGATACAACTTGGGTTTTTGTTCTTTGTTACAGTATTTCAAAATTGTATCTGTGCTGAACTTCTAATGGGGCCTACCACTGAATGAGCCCCCAGGCATCATTGGGGGAGCGCAGCAACAGCTGGGCTCTTACCCAGGCCCCTTCTCTTGGCATTTCCTGCCTTCCCTGTCGTTTTCTCCATTATTTCACCTAGATGCTTTAAAAAAAGAGAGAGAGAGAGAGAGAGAGAAGAGACAAAGCACGAGGCAATGTTAAAGTAAGCTGAAACTGAAATCAGAAAGGATAGACCAATTGTATGCTGATGTCTGAATCATGGGAGCATTTCGTTCATAAGATTTGTGAAACAAGATAGAATTGATGCCCTTAATGGAAGTAAAATATGCGAGAGCAAAAGAGCACATTTAGACGGGCTTGCAGGTTAAGATAGATGCTTACATTTTCCCTTCTTGGCAATCTGAAATTTTGCCTTGTCTGGGAATGTGAATTTGTCTCTTCCTCTACCTATTTAAGTTATTTTAAAATTCTAGAATTATGATTTTCAAGAAAGATCCTAATGGGATAGACACCACTTTAGTAAAAATTAAGTCACAGATAAAAAGTGTAGATAATCTTTGCAGTGATAGTCTTTTTGTTCAAGATTTCTTTTCAAAGAAAAAAATGTTAAATAGATGTCTTCTTTCCCCCTACTTTGTTAAAATGTATTTTTAAAAAAGATTTTATTTATTTGATAGAAAGCACAAAAGCAGGGGGACCAGGAGAGGGAGAGTGAGAAGCAGGCTCTCCTCCAAGCAGGGAGCCCGATGTGTGGCTCAATGCAGGGCTATATGCGGGGCTCAATCCCAGGACCGTGGGGCCTTGACCTGAGCCGAAGGCAGATGCTTAACGACTGAACCACCCAGGCAACCCTGTCCTGGGATAGAGCCCCACATCAGGTTCCTTGCTTGGCAGGAAGCCTGCTTCTCCTGCTCCCCCTGCTCGTGTTCCCTCTCTCCCTGTGTCTCTGTCAAATAAATAAAATCTTAAAAAAATATATTTAATTCAGTGTTTCTTGGCCATTTATATTTTAGTGGAAAATGTCATAGATAAATTACTGAAGAAAATAATGCAACTGACTTTTTTATCGAACAAATTAGTTTTTTCCTTTTGAGTGTTTTACAGAAACTGCCAAACTTGAACATCACTTTAAAGAGTTGACCCATTTAAATTTTTGCACCCTATTTTAAATTAACTTGAGAGAGATGTTATGAAAAATATGGATTATAAATGTTGGAATCAAAAGTACATGAGGTCATTTTAACATCACTTTTTAGCATATCCAAAGAATGTTCCTGGTAAAAATTTGAATTGCGTATATAAATTAAGTTTAGTGGAATACACGTGCATCAAAATTACCAGTTAAATTGTAGGCAGAAAAAACAGCAACAACCCTGAGAGCCAAAGTGCATTAAAAAAAACAAAACAAAACAAAACAAAAACCTCTGTCCTTATGTTTGTAAATTCAGTAGCCATAATCTTTTTTTATTAACATATAATGTATTATTTGCCCCAGGGGTACAGATCTGTGAATCATCAAGTTTACACATTTCACAGCACTTACCATAGCACATATCCTCCCCAATGGCCATAAACCAGCCACCCCATCCCTACCCTCCCACCCCCAGCAACCCTCAGTTTGTTTCGTGAGATTAAGAGGCTCTTATGGTTTGCCTCCCTCCTGATCCCATCTTGTTTCATTTTTTCCTTCCCTACCCCCCATTACCCCTGCCCTGCCTCTCAAATTCCTCATATCAGAGGGTGATAATTGTCTTTCTCTTATTGACTTATTTCTCTCAGCATAATACCCTCTAGTTCCATCCACATTGTTGCAAATGGCAAGATTTCGTTTCTTTTGATGGCTGCATAGTTTTCCATTATATATATGTGTGTGTATATATATATATATATATCTTCTTTATATATGTATATATACATATATATACCACATCTTCTTTATCCATTCATTTGTTGATGGACATCTAGGTTCTTTCCATAGTTTGGCTATTGTGGACATTGCTGCTATAAACATTCGGGTACACGTGCCCTTTTGGATCACTACATTTGTATTTGTATCTTTAGGGTAAACACCCAGTAGTGCGATTGCTGGGTCATAGAGTAACTCTATTTTCAACTTTTTGAGGAACCTCCATACTGTTTTCCAGAGCGGTTGCACCAGCTTGCATTCTCACCAACAGTGTAGGAGGGTTCCCCTTTCTCTGCATCCTTGCCAACCTCTGTCATTTCCTGACTTGTTAATTTTAGCCATTCTGACCGGTGTGAGGTGGTATCTCATTGTGGTTTTGAATTGTATTTCCCTGATGCTGAGTGATGTGGAGCACTTTTCCATGTGTCTGTTGGCATCTGGATGTCTTCTTTGCAGAAATGTCTGTTCATGTCTTCTGCCCATTTCTTGATTGGATTATTTGTTCTGTGGGTGTTGAGTTTGATAAGTTCTTCATAGATTTTGGATACTAGCCCTTTATCTGATATGTCATTTGTGAATATCTTCTCCCATTCAGTCAGTTGTCTTTTGGTTTTGTTGACTATTTCCTTTGCTGTGCAAAAGCTTTTGATTTTGATGAAGTCCCAATAGTTCATTTTTGCCCTTGCTTCCCTTGCCTTTGGCGATGTTTCTAGGAAGCAGTTGCTGTGGCTGAGATCGAAGAGGTTGCTGCCTGTGTTCTCCTCAAGGATTTTGATGGATTCCTTTCTCACATTGA
>PISX010014975.1:0-51219 GCA_004024625.1 Mellivora capensis | reverse complement strand
ATTTGCTCCAGCTCTTTGAAAAATACCAGTGGAATTTTGATGGGAATGGCATTAAAAGTATAGATTGCTCTAGGTAGTATAGACATTTTAACAATGTTTATTCTTCCGATCCAAGAACATGGAATGGTCTTCCATCTTTTTACGTCTTCTTTGATTTCTTTCATGAGTGTTCTGTAGTTCCTCAAGTACAGATCCTTTATCTCTTTGGTTAGGTTTATTCCCAGTTATCTTATGGTTCTTGGTGCTATAGTAAATGGAATCGATTCTCTAATTTCCCTTTCTGTATTTTCATTGTTGGTGTATAAGAAAGCCACTGATTTCTGTACATTGACTTTGTATCCTGCCACGTTACTGAATTGCTGTATGAGTTCTAGTAGTTTGGGGGTGGCGTCTTTTGAGTTTTCTATATAATGTATCATGTCATCTGCGAAGAGAGAGAGTTTGACTTCTTCCTTGCCTATTTGGATACCTTTTATTTCTCTATGTTGTCTGATTGCTGTTGCTAGGACTTCTAATACTATGTTGAACAAGAGTGGTGAGAGTGGGCATCCTTGTCGTGTTCCTGATTTCAATGGGAAGGCTGTGAGCTTCTTCCCATTGAGGATGATATTTGCTGTGCATCTTTCATAGATAGATTTTATGAAGTTCAGGAATGTTCCCTCTCTCCCTATACTTTGAAGTGTTTTAATCAGGAACAGATGCTGGATTTTGTCAAATGATTTTTCTGCATCAGTTGAGAGGACCATGTGGTTCTTCTCTCTTCTCTTATTGATTTGTTCTATCACATTGATTGACTTGCGATTGTTGAACTACCCTTTTAAGCCAGGGATGAATCCCACCTGGTCATAGTGGATGACCTTTTTAATGTGCTGTTGGATCCTGTTTGCTAGGATCTTGTTGAGAATCTTAGCATCCATATTCATCAGTGATATTGGTCTGAAATTCTCCTTTTTGGTGTGATCTTTGCCTGGTTTGGGGATCAGGGTAATACTGGCTTCATAAAAAGCGTCTGGAAGTTTTCCTTCTGCTTCAATTTTTTGAAACAGCTTCAGTAGAATATGTCTTATTTCTTCTTTGAAAGTTTGATAGAATTCCCCAGGGAATCCATCAGGTCCTGGGCTCTTGTTTTTTGGGAGGTTTTTGCTCACTGCTTCAATCTCTTTACTAGATATTGGTCTGTTCATGTTGTCAATTTCCTCCTGGTTCAGTTTTGGGAGTTTATTTTTTTCTAGGATGCATCCATTTCCTCCAGGTTGCTTAACTTATTGGCATACAACTGTTGATAATAGCTTCTGATGATTTTTTCTACTTCCTTGGTGTTAGTTGTGATCTCTCCCTTTTCGTAGCCTTCTAAGCCTCCCTCAAAAAAATTGAAAATTCCAGAAAACAACAGCTGTCTCTACACCTTAAAGAACTGGAGAGTCAACAACAAATTAAATCAACTCCACGCACAAGAAGGGAAATAATCAAGGTTAGAGCAGAGATGAATGAGGTAGAAACTAGAGATACAGTAGAATGTATCAATGAAACTAGAAGCTGGTTTTTTGAAAGAATCAATAAGATCGATAAACCATTGGCCACACTAATCCAAAACAAAAGAGAGAAATCTCAAATTAATAAAATTATGAATGAAAACGGAGAGATCTTTCTTGCTTTTTAAATGTAAATGTTTATTGCAATTAATTCTCCTTTAGCATTGCTTTATCTGAACTTTGTAAGTTTCCATATCTTTGTTTATGTTTATATTCTCATATGCCACAAGTTGTTTATTAATACCCATTGGGATTTCTTAAAACTATTTTTAACAGTGTGTTATTTAACTTTCACATGTGTTCCATTTTTTCTTTTGTTATTAATTTCCCACCTCATTATATTTTTATCAGAAAAGACAATTTATATGATTTAAAGTTTTTAAACATATTACAACTTATTTCATGGTCTAACATGTATTCAATCCTGGAGAGTACTCCCATTTGAATTAAGGGATTTGCATTACCCGGATGTTGTTTTGAGAAGTGTTTTTCATATGACTCTTTGGTCTGAACAGTTCATAGTGTTTTACAAATCTCCCTTTTTAAAAAATTAACTTCTGTATGGTTCTATTACTGAAAGAGGAATACTGAAGTTTACAACTATTATTGTAGAATAGTCTCCAACTAATTTTTTATTCAATTCTCTCAATATTTACTTTATGTATTCTAGAAATATGATATTTGGTGCATACATGCTTTAATTGTTATATCTTCTGTTGAAATTCAAATGTAAATAATATATAATGTCCTTATTTATCTCTTATGGATTTTTTAACGTAAATTCCACTTTGTCTGATATTAGTATAACTCCACATTTTTCTGACTATGCTTTGCATTGTTATCTTTTCTATTCACATTCTTTAATTTTCAAGGTATTGAGACTTTGTAAATTGAATGTCTTGTAGAAAGCCAGACACTATATATATATATATACATGTATGAAAGCCGGATATATATATATATATGTATATATACATATATATGAGATTACATATATATAATTTATTTATAAATTATTTGTATATAATTATATATATAAATAAATTATTTATATATAATATGTTATATAGAAATTTAATTATAAATATGTTTATTACATAAATAACCATTCTGACAAAGTATTAAAAAATGAGATATTTTATTCACTTAAATTTACAGTAGTTTCTAGTGAATATGGAATATATTTTGCCATTTTTTCAATTTATTTTCTGTATGTCTTATAGCCTATTTCATTCTCAATTTTCCCAGTACTGCTTTTTCTGTGTGTGCAGTTGATTTTATTTTGTAGCAGCATGGCCAAATTCCCTTTTGTTTCCTTTTGTATGTATTCTATAGGGTTATTCTCTATGGTTATCATGGGGATTACATATAAAATATTAAAGAAAAAAATTTAATTTGAATTGATGCTTAACTTCTTGCATGTTTCCATTTTTTTGTGATTATATGGGTATTTTTTAAATTTATTTTTATTTCTTTTCAGCGTAAAAGTATTTATTGTTTTTGCACCACACCCAGTGCTCCATGCAATACGTGCCCTCCTTAAAACCCAACACCAGGCTCCCCTAATCTCCCACCCCCCGCCCCTTCAAAACCCCTAAGGTTCTTTTTCAGAGTCCATAGTCTCTCATGGTTCACCTCCCCCTCCAATTTCCCTCAACTCCCTTCTCCTCTCCATCTCCCCATGTCCTCCGTGTTATTTGTTAAACTCCACAGATAAGTTTGTTTCCATTTTTTATTTAAAATGTAGTTGTATGGGGTACCTGGGTGGCTCAGTGGGTTAAAACCTCTCTATTCAGCTCAGGTTATGATCCCAGGGTCCTGGGATCAAGCACCACATTGGGCTCCCTGCTCAGCAGGGAGCCTGCTTCCTCCTCTCTCTACCTCTCTCTCTGCCTACTTGTGATATCTGTCTGTCAAATAAATAAATAAAATCTTTAAAAAAATAAATAAACTGTAGTTGGTTAACATATAGGGTAATATTGGTTTCAGGAGTAGGATTTAGTGATTCACCACTTAGCTATGTGCTTACCTGAACAACTGCCCTCCTTAATGTCCATCACCCATTTAGCCAATCCCCCACCCACGTCCCTCCATGAACCCTCAGTTTGTTAACTAAAGTGAAGAATCACTTATGGTTTGCTTCCATCTCTATTCTTTCACCTCGCCCTATGTTCATCTACTTTATTTCTTAACTTTAATCATATCTATAAACTCTATTAGTATATATATTTCTTCCTCACTTGGTTATTGATATTACAAATTAATTCTTTATATTTTTGTGTACAAGGTAATAGTATTCTCATAAATGTGCCTACCAAGTTCTTTAGAAAATTAAATTTAGGTTTACAAATCAATATTGCAGTGATTTGAGTTTTATATTTTCCCATGTATTTAACTTACTGGAGAACTTGAATATTTCATATGGCTCCAAGTTACAGTGTCGTATCATTTTATTTCAATCTGAAGGTCTCCCTTTGATACTTCCTATAGGACATGTCTAGTAATAATAAACATTCATTGTCGTCTGTAGTGGAAAATGTCTTATTTCTTTATTTTTTGAATGAAAATGTTCTAGATATAATTTCAGTTAATAGTTTTTATTCTATCACTTTTAATATATTTCTGTGGTCAGTTCTCAATTTCTGCTGAGAACTCTGAAGATAACCTGACACTCTCTTATAAATGACAAATTACTTATTTATTGTTGATTTCAATATTTTTTCATCTTTTGATAGTTTTATTAATTTTATCTTTTTTGGGTCTTTTTGAAGTTATCCTCCTGGGACTTTGTTTTGTTTTTTGGACTGTATAGTCATGTCTTTCATCAAATTAGAGAAGGTTTAGCCATTTTTTTATTCTCTATGACCCTTTCACATTAATCTCCTTCTGGGACTCATTTAATGCATATATTGTCCCACTTGACAAAGTCCCAATTATACCATTGGCTACCTTCATATTTCTTCATCTTTTTGTGTTTCTGCTCCTCAGAATCTACAAATCTGGTCCCGACTTCATTTTCATTAAGTCATGTTTTCTGACCATACAATAATTCCATTGCATCTCCCTAGTTGATTTTTCACTATAGTTTTTTTCCCCCAATTGCTATACAGATTTATTTATTTTTTTAAGATCTGAATACCAATATTATATCCTTTCAGTATAATAGTACCATATCTTATTTTTTATTTATGTTTTGTTATGTCCAATTAGCCAACATATAGTACACCATTAGTTTTGGATATAGTGTTCAATGCTTCATTAGTTTTATATAACACCCGAGGACTCATCATAAAACATGCCCTCCTTAATATCCATCACATGATAAACCTATTCCCCCATGCCCTCTCCCTTCCATTATCCTTATTTTGTTTCTCAGAGTCCACAGTCTCTTGTGGTTTGTCTCCCTCTCCGATTTCTTCCCATTCAGTTTTCCTTCCCATTTCCTGTGATCTTCTGCTCTATTCTTTATTTTTTAAACGGATTTTATATATTTTTTTTTATTTGAGAGAGAGAAAGAGAGTAAGAGAGAGAATGAGAGGAGAGAACGTCAAAGGTAGAAACAGACTCCCCCTGAGCTGGAAGCCTGATGTGGGACTTGATCCCAGGACACTGGGATCATGACCTGAAAGGAAGTCAGTGGCTTAACCAACTGAGCCACCCAGGTGCCCTATTCCTTATATTCCACATATGAGTGAAACCATATAATAATTGTCTTTTTCTACTTGACTTATTTCATTTAGCATTATCCCCTGTAGTTCCATCTGTGTTGATGCAAATGGTAGGTGTTCATTCTCTCTGATAGCTGGGTAATATTACATTGTATATATGAATCACATCTTCTTTATCCATTCATCTCTTGAAGGGCATCTCAGCTCCTTCCACAGTTTGGCTATTGTGGACATTGCTACTATGAACACTAGGGTGCATGTGCCCTTCTTTTCATTACATCTGTGTCTTTGGCGTAAATACCCAGTAGTGCAATTGCTAGGTCATAGAGTAGCTCTATTTTTCACACCTTGAGGAACCTCCATACTCTTTTTCGGAGTGGCTTTACCACCGTGCATTCCTACCCATAGTTTAAGAGGGTTTTCCTTTCTCCATATCTTTGCCAAAATTTGTTGTTCCCTATCTAGTTAATTTTTGCCATTCTAATGGTGTAAGGTGGTATCTCACTGTGGTTTGGATTTATTTTTCCCTGATGGTTATTCATTGTAGATTTTGTACTTTTCAGCTGTAATTTCTGATTGCTTTCTTTTTGGAATTCTCATCTCTTTGTTGATATCCTCATTTTTTTATATCACATTTAAACAAATTCCTTTAATTAATTCTTGTTTTTACTTACCGATTTAATCATATGAAAGTCAGTTTAAAACTTTTTGTCTAGCAATTATTACTTATGTGTTTCTTCACGGACAGATTCTATCAGTGGATGTTGTTTCAACGTATGGACTAAGCCTTGTGTTTTTTGTTGTTATTGTTTTTATTGTATAAAAATATAGATATTTTTAAAAATCAGCCGTATCTCCCAGTTTATGCAGACTTCTTATACCAATAATTATAGTGCCATGCAAGTTATTTTATTGCTTTTAACTCTTCTGTGCTCTGCCAATTCATTCCTCCTCAACCCATGACCCTGGCAGCTATTGAACTTTTTATGTGGCCATAGCTCTGCTCTTTCCAGAATATTGTATAGATGTATATACTGTTTTCAGATTGACTCTCTTTACTTAATAATATACATATAAAAATCCTCTATGACTTCTCATGGTTTTATAACATATCTTTTTATCACTGAATGATATTTTATTGTTTGAACGGACCACAGTTTATCAGTTCAGCAAATGAAGAACATCTTAACTTTCAAAATTTTTTTGCAATCATAAATAAAGCTGTTATAAACATCCATGTGTAGATTTTTGTTGGACATGTTTTCAAGTTTTGTGGGCTTCTGGACTGTATGGTTAAGATAATTTTAATTTATTAGGAAACTCTCAAACTATCTTCCAAAGTGGTTGTGTCATTTTGCAGCCCTGCCAGCAACAAATGATCACTTCTATTGTGTCACATCATCATCATGTTTAGTCTTGTTCCTTCATCAGTTTTGACCATTTAAACAGGTATTAGTGATCTATCCCTTCTGTTTTAATTTTCATATAACTGATGACATATAATGTGAAGTATTGTTTTATAGGCTTACTTTCCATCTGTTTTTCTTCCTTAGTGACATTTAGTCTGTTTTCTTAATTAAGTTATTTTCCTCATTGCTGATTTCAGGGTTCTTTGTGTATTCAAAAAACAATTATTTATCAACTACGTCCTTTATAAAGATTTCCTTTTTTTTCCCAATATTTTCTATGCATCTGGGACTTTTTCTCATTCTTTTCAATTTTTTCTTTCCTACATAGTGAGATTAATTTTAATAAATTACAGATTATCAATTCACTTTTTAAAATAAGATATTCCTGGGTGCCTTAGTGGCTCAGTGTTTTAAGCTCCTGCCCTCAGCTCAGGTCATGATCTTGAGGTCCTGGGATTGAGCCTCACGTCGAGCTCTCTGCACAACGGGGAGCCTGCTTACCCCTCTCTCTCTGCCTGCCTCTCTGCCTACTTGTGATCTCTGTCTGTCAAATAAATAAATTAAAATCTTTAAAAAATAAAACAAAATAAGTTATTCCTTGGGAGAGTTGCCTGGGTGGCTCAGTCAACTGAGCGGTTGACTCTTGGTTGGGGCTCAGGTCTAGATCTCACATTTCTGGAATAGAGCCCACACTGGGTTCTGCATTCAGCAGGAAGTCTACCTGATTTTTCTTTCTCTAGCTCTCCTTCTGCCCCTCCCTCTTCTTGTGCTTGCTCTCCATCAGATAAGTAAAATAAATATATATTTTTAAGATTTTATTTACTTGACAGAAAGAGAGAGATGGGGGAAAACAGCAATAGAGGGAACACAAGCAGGGGCAGTGGGAGAGGGAAAATCAGGCTTCCTGCTGACCAGGAAGCCTGATCAGGGCTTGATCCCAGGACCCTGGGATCATGACCTGAGCTGAAGAAATACACTTGATGACTGAACCACCCAGGTGCCCCTAAATAAAATAAATCTTTAAAAATATATAAGTTATGCTTTGGAGGACGTGGCTGGCTCAGTGGAGGAAAGCACTCTTGATCTTAGGGTTGTAAGTTTGAGAACCATGCTGCGTGTAGATATTTCTTTTAAAAAATCTTTAAAAAATAAGTTGTGTTGGAATTGTATCTAAAGTTCATGTTCATACTCAAGATCATCTGGGTTTCTCCTATGTTAGCTTCTAGGAAATTTGAAGTTTTGCATTTTACATCTAGGTCTATGATGCATTTTGAGTTAATTATGGTGTGAAGGACATAAAGCATTTGTCTAGATGTATTTATTTATTTGTTTTCATTAGGTCGTCCACTAGTTCTAGCATAATTTGTTGAAAAGACAACAGTTGCTTCTTTGTGTTGTCTTTGTTTATTTGACAAAAATCAGTTAACTATATTTATGTGAGTATATTTCTGGACTCTCTATTTTTGCTACTGATTTCTTCATGTCTTCTCACACCAAACCACCAGTCATGATTGTTGATGCTTCGTAGAAATTCTGGAAATTAGGTAAAATCCATCTTCTAATGTTGTTCTTTGGTTTTTGTGTTTGCTATTCTAGGTCTTTTTCTCTCCCACATACATTTTATTATCACTTTAATGTCCACAAAATAACACCCCACCTCGCATTCCCATTGGCTCCTAGCGACAAGGCCGGTTCGATTTGCTGGCTCTGGGGTGAGCTACCCAGATGGCTGAGTTGAAATGGTCTCTCATAAGGACGGGTCATAATGTGGGATTGTGTCCATGAGACCTTGGAATATGGCGGTTGCTCGGGGGCCCTTCAAGATTTATTTAATGCAATTTATTTAAGAGTTTACTTTATTAATATAGACACTCAAAACAACACAATTCCCTGTAACCACTGTTTTCTCTGCATTGCATAAAATTCTGTAAATCGTGTTTTATTTTTATGCATTTCAACATTTTAGGGACACCTGGCTGGCTCAGTCAGAAAGGCATGAGACTCTTCATCTTGAAGTCTAGAGTTAGGATACATGTTAGGTGTAGAGATTATTTATAAGTAAACTTCTAAAAAAATAGAATTTTTCTTGAGATTTATATATTTACCTATGTGTTATTTAGATGTGTGTTGTTTAAGCCCGATGTATCTTGGAATGTTTAGCTAGCTTCTTGACATTGATTTCTAGTTCCACGCTGTTTGGACAACAGACAGAATATGACTTCTATTATATTTGTAAAGGTGTGTTGGCAGCTCAGAATGTGATCTAATTTTTATATACACTATGTATGTAGAAAATAGTTTGTGCTAACAATGTTGGAATAAATTTGTACATGTTCTTTTTCTGCAATATATTTTTGTATTCCAAGTTCTTGTTTAAATTCTAATTAGTTAACATATATGGTGGAATTGTTTTCAGGTGTAAAATTTAGTGATTCATCACTTATGCCCATCATCCATTTAGTCCATCACCTAACCACCTCCCTTCATTGACCCTCAGTTTGTTATCTATAGTTAAGAGTCCCTTATAATTTTCTCTCTTTTTTTTATATCCCTATGGTTATTTTTTGTTTTTAAATTCGACATATGAGTGATATAATATAGCATTTGTCTTTCTCTGACTGACATATTTTCATTATTGTAACTCATTTCTGCTCAGTCCAAATCATGGAAACTGGCAATCTTTCTTTTTTTATTTTTTTTAGAAATATTTATTTATTTATTAGGCAAAGGGGGAGAGAGAGTGAGAGCAAGAGAATGAACACAAGCAGGGGGAGTGGGAGAGAGAGAAGCAGGCTTCCCACTGAGCAGGGATCCTGATGCAGGGCTCCATCCTAGGACAATGGGATCATGACCGAACTAAAGGCAGATGCTTAACGACTGAGCTACCCAAGCATCCCACAAGATTTCTTTGTTTTTGATGGATAAGTAGTATTACATTATATATATACTGCATCTTCTTTATGCATTTATCAGTCAATAGACAGTTGGGGTCTCTATTCACTATTCACAATTTCACTATTGTTGATAATGCTGCTATAAACATTGGGATGCATGTGCCTCTATGAATCAGAGTCAGTATTTTGTGTTCTTCAGGTAAATACCAAGCAGTGTAATTGCTTGGTATTAGGTAGCTCAGTTTTTAACATTTTGAGGAACAACCATTCTGTTTTCCACAGTGGCTGTGCCAGTTTGCATTCCCACTTACAGTGCAATACACTTCCTCTCTCTCCATATCATCACCAACATCTGCTGTTTCCTGTGCTGTTAATTTTAGCAATTATAACAGTTCTGAGTTGATAATTCATTGTAGATTTGATTTGTGTTTCCCTTATGTGGAGTGATGTTGAGAATATTTTCATTTGTTTATTAGCCTTTTGTATGTCTTCATTGGAAAAATATCTGTTCATGTCTTCTGCCCATTTTTAACTTGATTATTAATTTTGGGGTATTGAGTTTGATTAAGTTCTTTATAGATGTTGGATACTAACCCTTTGTCAGATATGTCATTTTCATATTCATCTCCTGTTCTATAAGTTTTCATTACTTTTTCCCTTCACTGTCCAGAAGCTTTTTATCTTGATGAAACGGCAATAGCTCATTTTGGTTTTGTATCCCTTGCACCAAAGGACATATTTAGTAAGAAGTTCCTATGGTCAATTACAAAGAGCTTACTGCCTTTCTTCTCCTCAGGATTTTGATGGTTTCCTGTCTCACACTGAGGCCTTTTGTCATATTTGAATTTATTTGTGTGTGTGTGTTGTAGGAAAACAATGGAGATTCATTCTTCTGCATGCTGTTGTCAAGTTTTCCCAGCATCATTTTTTAAAAGACTGCCCCCCCATTGGATATTCTTTTCTGGTTTGTTGGAAGTTGGTTGACCATATAGTTTTAGATAGCTTTCTGCATTTTCTATTCTGTTCCATTGAACTCTGTGTCTGGTTTTATGTTCGTATCATATTGTCTTGATGACTACAGCTCTGTAATACAGCTGGAAGTCCAGAATTATAATTTATCCAGCTTTGTTTTTCTTTTTCTTTTTTTTAACTTTTAAAATTTATTTTAGTGTACCAGAACTCATTTTTTATGCACTACACCCAGTCCTCCATGCGATACATACCCTCCATAATACCCACCACCAGACACACCCAACCTTCCACCTCTCTCCCCACCAAAACCCTCACTTTGTTTCTCAGGGTCCAAAGTCTGTCATGGTTCATCCCTCCTTCAATTTCCCCCAACTCACATCTCCTCTCCATCTCCCCATGTCCTCTGTGTTATTTCTCACGCTCCACAAATAAGCAAAACCATATGATAATTGACTCTTACTGCTTGAGTTTTTTCATTCAGCATAAAATCTTCCAGCCCAGTCCATGTTGATACAAAAGTTGGATATTCATCCTTTCCGAGGAGGCATAGTACTCCATACTATATACAGACCATATCTTCTTTATCCATTCATCTGTTGAAGGACATCTCGATTCTTTCCACAATTTGGCATTTGTGGCCATTGCTGCTATGACCATTGGGGTACAGATGGCTCTTCTTTTCACTACATCTGTATCTTTGGGGTAAATACCCAGAAGTGCAATTGCAGGGTCATAGGGAAGCTCTATTTTTGATTTCTTAAGGAATCTCCACACTGTTTTCCAAATTAGCTCCACCAGCTTGCATTCCCACTAACAGTGGAAGAGGGTTTCCCTTTCTCCATATCCTCTCCAACCCACATTGTTTCCTGTATTGTTTATTTTGGCCATTATAATTGGTGAAATGTGGTATTTCAATGTGGTTTTGATTTGAATCTCCCTGATGGTTAATGATGATGAACATTTTTTCATGTGTCTGAGAGCCATTTGTATGTCTTCTTTGGAGAAGTGTCTGTTCATGTCTTCTGCCCATTTTTTGTATTGTATGTGTTGAATTTCTTTTTCAAGATTGCTTGAGTTATTTGGGGTCTTTTGTGGTTCCATAAAATTTTTAGGATTGCTTGCTCTATCTCTTTGAAAAATGTTGGTGGCATTTTGATATAGATTAAAATAATGTGTAGATTTCTCTGGGTTATATAGGCATTTTGTCAATTTTAGTTCTTCTAAACGAGTGTGGGTTTTTTTTTGTTGTTGTTGTTTTGTTTGTTTGTTTTTTGTTTTTGTTTTGTTTGTCCATTTCTTTGTGTTTTCTTCCATTTCTTTCTTAAGTTTTCTATAGTTTTCAGAGTACAGATGATAACCTCTCTGGTTAGGTTTATTCCTAGGTATCTTATGGTGTTTGGTGCAATTGTAAATGCGATTGATTCCTAGATTTCTCTTTTTACCGATTTATAATTGGAAATGTAACATATTTTTATAACCTGCAAATTTGCTGAATTCGTTTATCAGATCCTATAATTCTATGGTGGACTCCTTTGCATTTTTTACATAGAGTATCTTGTCATCTACAAATACTGAAAATTTACTTCTTCCTTGACAATTTGCATGACTTTTGTTTCTTTTTGTTTTATGACTCTATGTTTAGGACTTCTGGTACTATGCCAAATAATATTTGTGAGAGTGGACTTCATTATCTTTTTCCTGATTTTAGAATATAAGCTGTCAGTTATTCATGATTTGGGATAGTACCTGTGGGTCTTTATATATGGCTTTTGTTCTGTTGGAATATGTTCCATATATTCATATTTTGTTGAAGGTTTTTATGAAGAACAGGTGCTGTAGTTTTTAAATTTTTTTCTGCATCTATTGAAATAATCATGTGGTTTTTATCCTTTCTTTTATTAATTGGTGTGTCACTTTGATTGATTTGCAAATATTGAACCACACTTGGAGCTAGGAATAAAGCCCACTTGATCATGGTGAATAATTATTTTAATGCATTGTTGAATTTGATTTGCTAATATCTATTTGAGAATATTAGCACCCATGTTCATCAGGGATAAAGGCCTGTTCTCTTTTTTAGTGGAGTCTTTATCAGTTTTGGTACCAGGGCAATGCTGGCCTCACAGAATGAATTTGGAAGTTTTCCTTACATTTATTTATTTATTTTGTGGTATCAACTCTTCTATAAATGTCTCATAAAATTCCTCTGGGAAACCATCTAGCTCTGGTCTTTTGTTTGTTGGGTGATTTTTGAGTACTGAATCAATTCCTTTCTTGGTTATGGATTTGTTCAAATTTCCTATTTATTCCCATTTCAATTTTGATAGTTTGATTGTTCTAGGAATTTAATCATCTTTTTCAGATTGCCCAGATTGTTGGCATATTATTCACAATATTCTTCTATAATTGCTTGTAATTCTGTGATGTTATTTGTGACCATTCCCCTTTCATTTTTTATTTTATTGATTTCGTTCCTTTCTCTTTCCTTTTTGGAAATTCTGGCCAGGTGTTTATTTGATTAATTTTTTGAAAGAATCAACTTATTTTCACTGATGTGTTCAAATGATTTTTTTTCCTCTTTATCCTTTATTTCTGTTCCAATCTTTATTATTTCCCTTTCTCTGCTTGCTGTAGGCTTTATTGGCTGATCCTTTCCTATTTCTTTAGGTGTAAGGTTTAGTTATATATCTGACAATTTTCCTGCTTCTTAAGGTAAGCCTGTATTGTAATATTCTTCCCTATTTTGACCAATCTTGCTGTGTCTCCATGACGTAGGACTATCATGTTTTCATTTTCATTCACTTCCATGTATTTTTTTTTCTTCTTTAATTTCTGGTAAACACATTCATTATTTTTTTAATTTTTAAAAAAATTTTATTAACATATAATGTATTATTACCCCCAGGGTACAGGTCTATGAATCGCCAGGTTTACTCATTTCATAACACTCACGATAGCATATACCCTCCCCAATGTCCATAACCCCATCACCCTCTCCTGACACCCTCCCCCTGGCAATTGGCAGTTTGTTTGTGAGATTAAGAGTCTCTTATGGTTTGTCTCCCTCCTGATCCCACCTTGTTTCATTTTTTTCCTTCCTTATCCCCCAAACACACCACGTTGCCTCTCAACTTCCTCAGATCAGGGAGATCATGTGACAGTTGTCTTTCTCCAATTGACTTATTTCGCTAAGCATAATACCCTCTAGTTCCATCCATGTCATTGTAAATGGCAAGATTTCATTTCTTTTTATGGCTGCATAGTATTCCATTGTATATAAATACCACCACTTCTGGTTAATATTTGATAGGAATTGCATTAAATGTGTAGATTGCTTTAGGTAGCATAGACATTTTCACAGTATTTGTTCTTCCAATCCAGGAGCATGGAACATTTTTCCATTTCTTTGTGTCTTCCTCAATTTCTATCATGAGTACTTTATAGTTTTCTGAGTATAGATTATTTGGCTCTTTGGCTAGGTTTATTCCTATGTATCTTATGGTTTTGGGTGTAATTGTAATTGGGATTGACCCTTTAATTTCTCTGTCTTGTGTCATGTTGTTGATGTAAAGAAATACAACTGATTTCTGTGCATTGATTTTATATCCTGACACTTTTCTGAATTCCGGTACAAATTCTAGCAGATTTGGAGGGGATTATTTTGGGTTTCTACATGTAGTATAGTATCATCTGCAAAGAGTAATAGTGTGACTTCTTCTTGGCCAATCTGAGGCAACCCATTCATTCTTTAGTAGGATGATACTTAATTTCAATTAATTTGTATTCTTTCCAACTTTTCTTGTAGTTGACTTCAAATTTTATAAAGTTGTGCTCTTAAAATATAAATGATATTATCTCAATATTTTTCTATATGTCATGGACTAATTTGTGACAGAGTATGTGGTCTGTTCTGGCAAATGTTCCATGTGCAATTGAAAATAATTTGTATTCTGCTCTTTTAGGATAAATTGTTCTGAATATATGTTAAGTTTATCTAGTCTAGTTTTCCACTCAAAGCTATTGTTTCCTTCTTAACTTTTTGCTTAGATAATCTATCCTTTCTGTAAGTGAGATGTTAAATTCCGATGCTCTCATTGTATTATTATCAATGAGTTTCCTTTGATTTGTTATTAATTGATTTATATATTTGGCACCTCCCAAGTTGGGTGCAAAAATATTTACAATGGTTATATTTTCTTGTTGGATAGACCCTTTCATTATGATATAGTGTCCTTATTCATCTTTTGTTACAGTCTTTGGTTTAAAATCTAGTTTTTTCCTGTTATAAGTATAAGTACTTTAGTTTTCTTTACAGATCCATTAGCATAATGGAAAGATATTTCTTACCCTACTATTTTCAATCTGGAGGTGTCCTTAAGTCTAAAATGAGTCTCCTATAAGCAGCATACAGATAGGTCCTTTTTTTTTTTTTTAATCCATTCTGATACCCTATCTTTTGGTTGGAACATTTAGTCCATTTTCTTTCAGAGTAATTATTGTTATGTAAGAATTTAGTGTTATTGTAATACATGAGACATTGGTGTCTCTGGAGGTTTTCTTTCTTTCTTTCTTTCTTTCTTTCTTTCTTTCTTTCTTTCTTTCTTTCTTTTTTCTTTTCTAATCTTTGTTATCTTTGGTGTTTCTTTCCTTCTCAAAGAGTCTCCTTTAATATATCTTGCAGGACCCATTTAATCATGAACTCCTTTGTTGTAATTTTGTTTGGGAATCTCTTCATCTCCTATTCTGAAAAAAAAAGATAGATTTGCTGGATGAAATATTCTTGGATGCATATTTTTCCTACTCTGCATATTGAATATATTATGACACTTTTTTCTGACCTGCCACATTTCTGTGGACATATCTGCAGTCTACCTGATTTCTCTTCCCTTGTAGGTTAAGGAAATATTTTCCCTTGATTTTTTTCAGGATTTTTCCCTTATCTATTTTATGACATACCATATGACATACAATATGTGCTGGTGTAGGACAACTTTCGCTGAATTTTTTGAATTTCGTTGAATGTTCGTTGAATTTGACAGCAGTTCTCTGCTTCTTGGATTTTGATGTTTGCTTCCTTCCCCAGATTAGGGATGTTTTCAGCTCTAATTTGCTTAGTTCACTCAGTCTTCATTGGTGACCTAATACTATAATTTCCCTCTTGCTTTCAGCTTCCTTATTTTCCAAAATTTTATCCTCTATATCACTGATTCATTCCTCTCCTTCCTCCATCCTCGTTATGAAATCCAATTGGTCTTGCATCTGGTTATAGCATTTTTGTTTGTTTGTTTCAGTCCGACTAGTTCTTAGTTCTTTTATCTCTGCAATAAGATTTTTTAAGTCTTATATGCTTTTCTCAAGCCCAGCTAGTATCCTTATGATTATTGTTTTAAATACTAGTCCAAGCATATTGTTTTAAATACTGGTTCGTGCATATTGTTTTGATTAGGTTCCTGGCTGTGATCTCTTCATATACCTTCTTTTAGGGTAAATTCCCCCATCTGGGCATTTTGTCTAGGTCACTGTTTTGTTTGTTCGGTGTGTGTGTGTGTGTGTGTGTGTGTGTGTGTGTGTGATGAAAACCTGTTACATTTCCTGTTAGCTAGCCTTAATATGCCTATATTAAGAGGAGATCCAATTCTGTTCAGGCCTGGTGCTTCAGGAAATGTTTCAGAGTGTGTAGTCTCCTGTGATCTTTTGACTGCTATTTCCCTCAGGTCAGTCTTTCTCCTTCTCTGCCATACTCAGTACATGAATCTTGTCAAGTGTGTGCATTTTAAATAAGTATCCTTTAGTCTGCTTGTTAAAGTAAGCCTGGTCATATTTCCACTAGAGCAAAAGCTTTGCAGCAGTCTATGATCATTAGATTGGTGTATTGGTGTGTTTCTCTTCTGTGTTAGGGTCCTTCTACACTTGGCCTCAGATTGACTAGGCATAGTAAAGGTACACCTGCAATTTATAATAGGACAAGGCTTAACGTAAGAGGCTAAAGCCTAGATGGGGGTGCAGTGTTCCTTGCTGAAGTGTATCTTTGCTGATGGGAGAGGGTGAAATGATGTTGCCCCCATCTTTTGACCTCAGTGAGTTGAGTTCCACCCACTGCTGCTCAGGAAACCCTCACAGAAAGCAATCTCCTTTCGCATGTCCTAGGCTTCTGTCAGAATACTGCTTTCACCATGTTTGTGTCTGAACCATCCACCTGCCTGGCAGTGCCATACTCCTGTATTTTATCTCAGACACGTGGTTGGGTTTCAAAAACTCGAAATTTTAGGGACCTGGTGTGGAGTAGACCTACTCTGAAGAGGGTCTGGCCATGTCACAGTTGTTGATGATTTGTCCTAGAAAAACAGTCACAGAACCACACAGGGCCTCAGAGTTTATGAAAAAGCTCAGCCAAAACTGGCTTCCAGCTTAACTCCCCTCAACAGGTGCCTCTGGTACTTTGCTAATGACCAGGGCAGCTCAATGACACCTGTTGTCTCTTTTGTACTCTGAGAGGCAGTACCACCTCTCCCAAACACACTTCAAGTGGTAATTCAGTACCACTCAGAAGCTCCTCAGGGCATGGTATCTACTTCCTGGTCTCTGACATCCTCCCCCACAGGAACACCAGGCATGATCCTGGTGATGGCCCAGACTTCTAAAACCTCAGACTTAGTTTTTCTGCTCATTAAAACTTAAGATAATCATCCCTTCTCATTTTCCCAGTCAAAGTCTGTGAGGGAGAGTTTTTCCTTGTGTAATCTCCTGCATGCTCCTTTCTCTCTTTACCTCTCTTTCTCTTGTCTCTGTTATCAGGACTCCCTCTACTCCACAGAATCCACAATTATTTTCTCCCCCAAATCAACACTCAACAGCTCCTACCCTATATGATGTGGCCAATTTTCTCCCTGTAGATGTGAAGGTGTTCCCTCCTCAGATCAAATTCTTGGGTGTTAGGAATGATTTTATATTTATCTAGCTGTGTTCAAGAGACAAAGAAAGCATAGAATCCCCATACTACTGATTATGTACAATTGATTGATGAGTTTGTACAGTTCAACTATGTCTTTATAGGTTTTTTATTGCTTAATCTGTACATTTATAGAGAGTTTTGTGAAATCCAAATATGTGTGTGAAATAACTATCTCTCCCTTTAGTTCTATTCATTTTTGCCTCATGTACTTTGATGCTCTGTTGTTAGGAATATGCACATCAACAATTGTAATGTATTCTTGGAAAATTGATTATTTTATCATTATGTAATGTACTTCTTTTTCCTTGATAACTGTCTTCATTGTGATGTCTATTCTATGTGAAATTAATATAGCTACACTTCTTTTATTAGTGTTAAACTGAAATATTTATTTTTTCACTTATTTATTATAGGGTTCAGTTAGTCACTGTATAGTATATCATCCACTTTTAATATGTGTGTTTGTATTTCTTATTTTTAAATATTTTATTGGATTATAATTGGCACAGAATCCTATATTTGTTTTAGGTGTACAACACACAGATTCAAAATCTCCATATGTCATACTATGATCATAAAAGTAGCTACTGTCTCCATACAACACTATTAAAATATAATTGGCTATATTACTTATGCTATAGTTTTTATTTCCATGAATTATTTATCTCATAAATGGAAACTTACATCCGACCACTCCCCTTCACTCATTTTGCCCATCCCACAATCCCATTGTCCTCTGGCAACCATCATTTTTTTCTCTGATTTATAAAATTGATTCTCATTCTACTCACTTCTTTATTCCTTTATATATAGAGATATAGATATAGATATAGATAGATATAATTACAATGGAAGTGAAATCATATGGCATATGTCTTTCTTAGTCTAACTTAATTCACATACCTTTATACTCTATAGGTCCGTCTATGTTGTCAGAAGTGGTAAGATTGCACTCTTTTTATGGCTAAATAATGTTATATTGTACATATGTGCTACATCTTTATCCATTTATCTATGAACAAACACTTAGGTTCTTTCCACATCATGTCTACTGTAAATCATGCTGCAATAAAAATAAGGGTATATTTCTTTTTGAATTAGTGTTTTGATTTTTTTTTTGCTATATAAACAGTAATAGAAAAATGGGATCATACAGTAATTCTATTTTTTTCCTTTATTTAGGTAACTCCAGACTATTTGTACTTGTAGTTCAAGTGGAATTCTTTGGACAACATATAATTCAATCTTGTAATTTTAAAATCTTCTCTGAAATTTTCTTATTTTTTATTGGAGTTTTACACAATTGAGGTACAAATAATTTTTTATATAATAGCTACCATTTTCATTACTATTTTCCATTTGTGATTATTTGTAACTATTTTTGTCTTCTGTACTTTTTCTACTTTCTTGAGTTTATAATTGAACATATTTCTTTCAAATTTACTTTATTTTTTACCACATAAGTTATATTTTGTCATTATTAGTATTGTTGTTGGTCCTTCCAGTATAGTTAATATACAGTGTTGTATTAGTTTCAGGTATACAGTATAGTGATTCAAGAATTCCATATATCATCCAGTCCTCATCACAAATGCTCCCCTTAATCACCTATTTAACCCATTCTCCCACCTAATTCTCTACTGTAAGGATCAGTTTGTTCTCTATAGTAAGGACACTATTGGTTTGTCTCTCTTTTATTCCCTTTAATCAGTTTTTTAGTTTGTTTGTCTCTTAAATTCTGCATATCGATAAAATCATGTTATTTTTCTTTCTCTGACTGAGTTATTTTGTTTATTAAAATCTCTAGCTTCATCCAAGTATTTGAATGTGAAAATTTCATTCCTATATTTCTTACCCCTTTCTTTCATTGATGGACATGGGTTGCTTCCATAATTTGGCTCCTGAAAATAATGTACTGTAAACATAGGGACACATGTATCACTTTGCATTGGTATTCTTTTATTTTGGGGGTCAATACTAGTAGTGTAATTACTGGTATATTAGGGTTTTCTATTTTTAAATTTTGAGGAACCTCCAGTCTGTTTTCCATACTGGCTGCACCACTTGGTATTCTTGCCAGCAATGTAGGAGGATTCCTTTATCTTGACATCCTTGTCAACCACTGGTTGTTTCTTGTGTATTTGATATTAGCCTTTTTAATAAGTGAGTGGCGGTATCACATTGCTGTTTTTATTTGCATTTCTCCAATGATCAGAGACACTGAGAATGTTTTTGTGACTATTGCCAACCTGTGTGTCTTCCTTGGAAAATATCTCTTTGTGTTTTCTGACAATTTTTTATTAATTAAAAAAAATTTTTTTGTGTTCCAGAATTCATTGTTTATGCACCACACCCAATGCTCCACGCAATATGTTCCCTGCACAATACCCACCACCAGGCTCACCCAACCTTCCAACCCCTGCCCCTCCAAAGCCTTCAGTTTGTTTCTCAGAGTCCACAGTCTCTAAAGGTTCACTTCCCCCTCCAATTTACCCCAAATCCCTTCACCTCTCCAGCTCCCCACGTCCTCCATGTTATTCCTTATGCTCCACAAATAAGCAAAACCATATGATAATTGGCTATCCCTGCTTGATTTATTTCACCCAGAATAACCTCTTCCAGTCCCATCTATGTTGCTACAAAAGTTGGGTATTCATCCTTTCTGATAGAGGCATAATAGTGCATAGCATATATAGACCATATATTCTTTATCCCTTTGTCTGTAGAATGGCATCTTGGTTTTTTCCACAGTATGGTGACTGTGGCCATTCCTACTATGAACATTGGGGTATAGATGGCTCTTCTTTTCACTACATGTATCCTTGGGGTAAATACCCAGTAGTGCAATTGCAGGGTCATAGGGAAGCTCTATTTTCAATTTCTTAAGGAACCTCCACGATGTTTTCCAAAGTGGTTGCACCAACTTGCATTCCCACCAACAGTATAAGTTGGTTCCCTTTCTCCAAATGCTCGCCAACATATGTTGTTTATGGTCTCGATAATTTTGGCCATTCTAACTGGTGTAAGGTGGTATCTCAGTGTGGTTTAACTTGAATTTCCCTGATGTCTAATGATGGTGAACATTTTTTCATGTGTCTGATATCAATTTGAATGTCTTCATTGGAGAAGTGTCTGTTCATGTCTTTTACCCATTTTTAAAAAATAGTTTATTTATTTAATTGACAGAGAGAGAGAGAGAGATCACAAGTAGGCAGAGAGGCAGGCAGAGAGGGGGAAGCAGGCTCCATTCTGAGCAGAGAGCCTAATGCGGGGCTTGAACTCAGGACCCCAAGATCATGAGTTGAGCCTAAGGTGGAGTCTTAAACCACTGAGCCACCCAGGTGCCCCTGCCCATTTTTTTTTAATTTTTTTTTTCAGCGTATCAGAATTCATAGTTTTGGCATGACACCCAGTGCTACATGCAATGCGTGCCCTCCATAATACCCACCACCTGGCTCACCCAACCTCCCACCACCGCCCCTTCAAAACCCTCAGGTTGTTTTTCAGAGTCCATAGCCTCTCATAGTTCATCTCCCCCTCCAAATTCCCTCAACTCCATTCTTCTCTCCATCTCCCAATGTCCTCCGTGTTATTTGTTATGCTCCGCAAATAAGTGAAGCCATATGATAATTAACTCTCTCTGCTTGACTTATTTCACTCAGCATAATCTCTTCCAGTCCTGTCCAGGTTGGTACAAAAGTTCTGATGGAGGCATAATTCTCCATAGTGTATATGGACCACATCTTCCTTATCGATACATCCGTTGAATGGCATCTTGGTTCTTTCCACAGTTTGGCGACCGTGGCAATTGTTGATTTAAACCATGGGGTACAGATAGCCCTTCTTTTCATCACATCTGTGTCTTTGGGTAAATACCCAGTAGCGCAATTGCAGGGTCATAGGGAAGCTCTATATTTAAGTTCTTGAGGAATCTCCACACTGTTCTCCAGAGTGGCTGCACCAACTTGCATTCCCACCAACAGTGTAAGAGGGCTCCCCGTTCTCCACATCCTCTACAACACACGTTGTTTCCTGTCTTGCTAATTTTGGCCATTCTACCTAGTGTGAGGTCGTATCTCTATGTGGTTTTAATTTGAATCTCCCTGATGGCTAGTGTTGATGAAAATTTTTTCATGTGTCTGATAGCCATTTGTCTGTCTTCATTGGAGAATTGTCTGTTCATATCTTCTGCACATTTTTTGATATGATTATCTGTTTTGCGTGTGTTGAATTCGAGAAGTTTTTTTTAAGATCCTGGATATCAACCTTTTGTCTGTACTGTCATTTGCAAATATCTTCTCCAATTCCGTGGGTTGCCTCTTCGTTTTGTTGACTGTTTCCTTTGCTGTGCAGAAGCTTTTGATCTTGATGAGGTCCCAAAAGTTCATTTTCGCTTTTGTTTCCTTTGCCTATGGAGACATATTTTGAAAGAAGTTGCAGTGGCAGATATCAAAGAGGTTACTGCCTATGTTCTCCTCTAGGATTCTGATGGATTCCTGTCTCATGTTGAGGTCCTTTATCCATTTCGAGTTTATCTTTCTGTACGATGTAAGACAATGGTAGAGTTTCATTCTTCTACATATAGCTGTCCAATTTTCCCAGCACCATTTATTGAAGAGACTGTCTTTTTTCCACTGTATATTTTTTTCCTGCTTTGTAGAAGATTATTTTACCATACAGATGAGGGTCCATATCTGGGCTCTCATCTCTGTTCCCCAGGTCTATATGTCTGTTTTTATGCCAGTACCATGCTGTCTTGGTGAAAACAGCTTTGTAGTAAAGCTTGAAATCAGGTAACGTGATGCCGCCAGTTTTATTTTTGTTTTTCAAAATTTCCTTAGCGATTCAGGGTCTCTTCTAATTCCTTTCAAATTTTAGGATTATTTGCTCCAGCTCTTTGAAAAATAACAGGGGAATTTTGATTGGAATGGCAATAAAAGTATAGATTTATCTACGTAGTATAGACATTTTAACAATGTTTATTCTTCTGATCCAAGAGCATGGAATGGTCTTCATTCTTTTTGTGTCTTCTTCAATTTCTTTCATGAGTGTTCTGTAGTTCCTCGAGTACAGATCCTTGACCTCTTTGGTTAGGTTTATTCCCAGGTATCTTGGTGATATAGTAAATGTAATCGATTCTCTACTTTCCATTTCTGTATTTTCATTGTTAGTGTATAAGAAAGCCACTGATTTCTGTATATTGAATTTGTATCCTGCCACATTACTGAATTGCTGTATGAGTTCTAGTAGTTTTGGGGTGGAGTCTTTTGGATTTTCCATATAAAGTATCATGTCATCTGCGAAGAGAGAAAGTTTGACTACTTCCTTGCCAATTGGGATACTTTTTATTTCTCTTTTTTGTCTGATTGCTGTTGCTAGGACATCTAATACTATGTTGAAAAAAAGTGGTGAGAGTGGGCATCCTTTTCATGTTCCTGATCTCAATGGGAAAGCTGTGAGCTGCTTCCCATTGAGGATGATGTTTGCTGTGGGTCTTTCACAGATTGATTTTATGAAGTTCAGGAATGTTCCCTCTATCCCTATATTTGAAGCGTTTTAATCAGGAACGGATTCTGGATGTTGTCAAATGCCTTTTCTACATCATTTAGAGGGCCATGTGGTTCTTCTCTCTTTTCTTATTGATTTGTTCTATCACATTGATTGATTTGCGAATGTTGAACCACCCTTGTAACCCGGGGATGAATCCCACCTGGTCATGGTGGATGATCTTTTTAATGTGCTATTGGATCATGTTTGCTAGGATCTTGTTGAGAATCTTAGCATCCATATTCATCAGTGATATTGGTCTGAAATTCTCCTTCTTGGTGTGGTCTTTGTCTGGTTTGGGGACCCGGGTAATGCTGGCTTCATAAAAAGCGTCTGGAAGTTTTCCTTCTGCTTCAAATTTTAGAAACATCTTCAGAATGGGTGTTATTTCTTCTTTAAAAGTTTGGTCGAATTCCCCAGGGAATCCGTCAGGTTCTGGGCTTTTGTTTTTTAGGAGGTTTTTGATCACTGCTTCTATCTCATTACTAGATAGCGGTCTATTCAGGTTGTCAATTTCTTCCTGGTTCAATTTTGGGAGTATATATTCTTCCAGCAATGGATCCATTTCCTCTAGGTTGCTTAACTTATTGGCATATAACTGTTGATAATAGCTTATGATGACTGTTTCTACTTCCTTGGTGTTAGTTGTGATCTCTCCCTTTTCATTCATAATTTTATTAATTTGAGATTTCTCTCTTTTCTTGTGGATTAGTGTGGCCAATGATTTAACGGTCTTATTGATTCTTTCAAAAAGCCAGCTTCTAGTTTCATTAATACGTTGTGCTGTATCTCTAGTTTCTACCTCATTGATCTATGCTTTAATCTTGATTATTTCCCTTCTTGTGTGTGGAGTTGGTTTAATTTGTTGTTGATTCTCCAGTTTTTTAAGGTGTAGAGATTGCTGTTTTATTCGGGATTTTTCCATTTTTTTGAGGGAGACTTGGATGGCTATGTATTTCCTCCTAGGACAGCCTTTGCTGTATCCCATAGGTTTTGGACCAGAGTGTCTTCATTCTCACTGATTTCCATAGATTGTTTAAATTCTTCTTTCGTTAATCTCCTGATTCATCCAGGCATTCTTAAGAAAGGTGGTCTTTAGCTTCCAGGTTTTTGAGTTCCTTCCAAACTTTTCCTTGTGATTGAGCTCCAATTTCAAAGCACTGTGATCTGAGAATATGCTGGGAATAATCTCTGTCCTTTGGTATCGTTTGAGTCCTGATTTGTGACCCAGTATGTGAACTATTCTGGAAAAGGTTCCATGTGCACTTGAGAAGAATGAGTATTCTGTTGTTTTAGGGTGGAATGTTCTGTATATATCTATGAGATCCATCTGGTCCAATGTGTCATTTAATGCTTTTGTTTCTTTATTGATTTTCTGCTTGGATGATCTGTCTATTACTGAGAGAGGCGTGTTAAGATCTCCTACTATCAATGTATTCATATCAATATGACTCTTTATCTTGATTAATACTTTTCTTATGTAATTGGCTGCTCCAATATTGGGGGCATAGATATTTACAATTGTTAGATCATCTTGGTGGATAGTACCTTTAAGAATGATGTAGTGTCCTTCTGTATCTCTGAGTACAGTCTTTAGTTTAAAATCTAATTTATCTGATATGAGAATCACTACCCCACCTTCTTTTCAGGCCCATTGGCATGAAAGATGTTTCTCCATCCCTTCACTTTCAATCTGGGTGTATCCTTAGATTCAAAATGGGTCTCCTGTGGACAACATATAGATGGGTTCTGTCGTTTTATCCAATCTGCAACCCTGTGTCATTTATGGGCGCATTTAGGCTATTCACATTAAGAGTGATTATTGATAGATACATTTTTATTGACATTGTGTTACCTTTGGAGTCTTTCTTTCTGTAGATTGTCTCTATATTTCTGTTCAAAGATATTCTTAGGATTTTTTCCGCTTTTATAGAACCCCCCTTAATATTTCTTGCAGTGTCCGCTTGGTGGTTGCATACTATTTAAGCCTTGCCGGTCTTGGAAACTCTATCTCTCCATCCATTTTGAATGCCAGTCTTGCTGGATAAAGTATTCTTTGCTGCATGCTCTTCTCATTTAGTGCCCTGACTATATCTTGCCAGTGCTTTCTGGCTTTCCAGGTTGCTGTGGGCAGGCCTGACGTTATTCTCATGGGCTTTTCTCTGTACTTAAGGAGCTTCTTTGTCCTAGCTGCCTTCAAGAGAGTTTCTCTAGAATTATAATTCCTCATTCTTACTATCAGGTGTCTCGAGGTATTTAGAGAATCTAAAATCTTGGGGGGGGGGGGGCGTTCTGCCGTAGTACATAAATGCTGTTTCAATTTGAGAGATTGGGAAAATTTTCTTGGATAATATGTTCCACTATATCTTCTAGACTTCTTTCTTTCTCCTCCCCTTCAGGGATTCCAATAATTCCTATGTTGGAACGTTTCATGGCATCATTAATTTCCCTGATTCTGTTTTCGTGGCTTCTAAGCTGTTTGTTCCAGGCTTCCTCCTGATCCTTTTTCTCTATCTGTTTGTTCTCCAGATCACTAATTCTATCTTCACTCTCAGTTACCCTAGCTTTTAGAGAATTTAGATTAGATTGGAACTCACTGAGAGCCTTGTGAACATCATCTCTGGTCACTTTCAGTTCTGCCCTAATCAATTCCGTTTCGACATCCATGGCTTTCTCCAACCTAGCTATTGCCTGGATCATTGTTAGCCTGAATTCCTTTTCCAACATAATGATTATGTCGGTAGCCATTAGCTCTATTGCAGAGGGCCCGTGTTCTGAATTTTTCTTCTGCTGGGAATTCCTCCTCCTAGTCATTTGATGAGAGATGGCTGAACCTTTGTAGCTGGATGTATTGACCTTGATGCACTGAAGGTGCACCCTGGAATGCTTCTGAGCAATCAAGTGTCCCCACCCAAATGAAAGAGAAAATGAAAGAGAGAAAGAAGAAAAAGAGAGAGAGAGAGAGAGAGAGAGATATGAAAAAGAAAGAAGGACAAGAGAGAAGGCTCAGCCCAAATGGGCCCCAAATTAAGGTTTGTGAAGTGTACAAACAAAAACAGACAAACAAAAAAGACTGATAAAAGTATATGACAAGAGAAGAAAAAAAATATATATATATACATATATATGTAGAAGCAAAACAAAGGAACAAACAGAGAAACATCAATATAAAGAACCTCGTCAAAGAGAACTCCAAGTATAAGATTTATGTACTACCAGGACAAACACAAATATAGAGAAATACTGGCAGGAGAAAAAAATGGGGGAATGGTTGTAATTTCTCAGTGTGGGCGAGGAAGGTTATTTTGATTCTTCCTGGATGTACTTCATATCTTTTTTAAAGGACACAACTTTCCTAAAATAACAGGGGATTAAAAATTGGTTTACCTATAGGGGTAGCATTGTTTGGGGAAAGGGGATTACCTTGAAGTTTAACTCTATATGAATATTAGCAAATAAAAATAAAGAAAATAATGATCTAAACTAAACTAAAGTAAAATTTAAAAAAATTAAAAAATAGAAAAGTAAAAGAAAAACATGGGTATATGTATAAAAAATTCAGGTTAAAAGGTTATTATGGAATTTGATGTATGGACATCTAACTGTGATGGCAAATAGGCTAAAAATATCTATATAAGAAATAAAAAATATTTTAAAAAATTAAAAAATGAACCAGAAGAGTGGGAACGAATTAAAAATTAAATGTTGCATCTATAAAGTTATAGTAATTGTTCTCTTCTTGGTTTTGTTTTCTTTTGTTTTGTTTTCCCGGTTGGCTTTCTTGGGGAGGGGCCTGCCACGTGTGTTTTCAGGCAGTGTTTCCTGAGTTAAGTCCTCCTGCCCCCCTCAAGGGAGTGGGCTCTTCAGTAAACCGGCCCTTCAGGCTTTGTTCTCTGGAGGTTTTTTTGTCTGCTCATTTGTTTTCTCTCCCCTTGGCAGCTCCTGATGGTTCTTGGAGGTTTAGAGGAACGCACACTACACCCAGACCTCCCTCCCAGAGAACAGCCCCAGTCCGTTCTCCTCTGGGTGCTGCAGAGCAGGTTCCCAGCCGTGGTCTCTGGAGACACCTGTGTGTCCTGCTTGTACTCAAAACCACAACAGCAGCTGTTGTCTGTTCAGCTCCGGACTGCCAGAGAGGTTCCAAGCAGCGATCACACCCTGAGATTTTCCCACTGCCCCCGGCTGGGAGCGCTCAGACTTTCTGGGTCCGATAGCGCCAGGCTGGTGCCTGTATGAACCTCTCTCAGGGGAGGGGGTGGAGCGTGTCTCAGGCTCTGCTAGCACAGCGTGGCACACTAGTGGGGACTGCAAAAAGGCTGTTTCTGCTGTGTGAGTTTCCCAGCCCCACCAGCATGCCAAGAACCCTTAGGAGGTCTCTTCATGGCTCAAGGACCAAGATGTGGTTTCTCCGCTGCACTCTCTCTGGCTCAGCCCCAGGGGCGTCTATCCTCAATGGGGTGCTTAAGCCCCTGTCCCCAACCATTCCAATTCCCACAATTTCACCCCACGATCCTTTGCTCTTTTTGAGTGCTTTCTACCGGACTTCAAGTTAATGCTGGTCCCCAGATGCAGGAGGCTCTCGTATTGGGTATTACTTTCCAATGGGTTGCTTCTGGTGGCTCCCTCCCTCCTTTGTTTATGTTCTGATACCAATCCGATGTTCCCACTTGGGTTTACTTGCCCACTGGCGTCTTCTGCCCCTGTAGAGATCCAGACGTGTATAATTCTGCTCTCAGGCTGATTCATGGGTGTTCGGGGTTCTTTGGTAGGTAAGCGCTCACTTTAGGGGACAGGTTGAAACGGCGCTTCCTCCTAGTTCCCCACCATCTTGTCCCCCCCCACCCCTGCCCATTTTTTGATGTGATTATCTGTTTTGTGTGTGTTGAGTTTGAAGAGTTCTTTATAGATCTTGGATATCAGCCCTTTGTACTGTCATTTGTGAATATTTTCTCCCATTCCCTGGGTTGATTTTTTGTTTCATTGACTGTTTCCCTTACTGTGCTGAAGCTTTTGATCTTGATAAAGTCCCAAAAGTTCATTTTCACTTTTCTTTCCACTGCCTTTGGATACATATGTTGAAAAAGCTGTGGTGGCCAATGTCTAAGAGGTTTACTGCCTATGTTCTCCTCTAGGATTCTGATGGTTTCCTGCCTCAGGTTGAGGTCTTTTATCCATTTTAAGTTTATCTTTGTGTATGGTGTAAGAGAATGGTCTAGTTTCATTCTTCTACATAGAGCAGTCCAATTTTTCCAGCACCATTTATTGAATAGACTTGTCCTCTTTCCACTGTATATTTTTTCTTGCTTTCTCAAAGATTATTTGACCATAAATTTGCGGGGCCATATCTATGCTCTCTACTCTTTTTCACTGGTCTATGTATCAGTTTTTGTGCCAGTACCATGCTGTCTTGGTTATCACAGCTTTGCAGTAAAGCTTGAAATCAGGCAATGTGATGCCACCAGTTTTGTTATTTTTCAACTTTCCCTTAGCAATTTCAGGTGTCTTCAAGTTCCATACAAATTTTAAGATTGTTCCAGCTCTTTGAAAAATGCTGGTGGAATTTTGATCAGAATGCCATTGAAAGTATAGATTGCTCTAGGCAGAATAGACATTTTAACAACGTTTATTCTTCTAATCCATGATTTTTAAATTGGATTTTCATTTTTGGGGTATTGTGTTTTATAATTTTTAAAAAATATTTAATTTGTTTATTTATTTGACAGAGATATAGAGAAAAAGAATACAAGTAGGCAGAGTGGCAGGCAGAGGTTGAAGCAGAGGGAGAAGCAGGCTCTCCACTGAGCAGGGAGCCCAATGTAGGCCTTGATCTCAGGAACCTGGGATCATGACCTGAGCTGAAGTCAGCCACTTAACTGACTGAGCCACCCAGGCTCCCCAAGTTTTATAATCTTTTAAATATATTTTGCATACCAATCTTTTCAAATATGTCATTCACAAATACATTTAGCAATTCTTTAAGTTGCTTTTAGTTTTGTTAATTCTTTCCTTCTTCATGCAATAACTTTTTATTTTGATATGATCTCAATAGTTTATTTTTTGTTTTATTTATCTTACTTAAGTGACATATATAGAAAAAAATATTCCTAGGACTGATGTCAGAGACATTACTGTCACTTGCTTTCCAATATATACATCTATATTTGAGAGAGAATGTGTTGGAGCATCAGAGATTCTCAAGAAAACTCGACTCTAAGCACAGAACCAATCACAGGGATTGATCAAGACCCAGAGATCACAACTGGAACCAAAACCAAGAGTTAGATGCTTAACTGACTGTGCCATCCTGGTGTCCCTATTTTAGATTTTTTATGGTTTTAGACTTCACTTTTAGGTCTTTAACCCATTTGAATTTATGTTTGTGTATGATGTAAAACAGTATTCCAGTTTTATTCTTTTGCATATAGCTGAACAGTTTTCCCAACACCATTTGCTGGAGAGACAATCTCCTTCCCATTGGATACACTTTCTTGTTTATCCAAGATTAGATGACCATATAATTATGAATTTCTTTGTTTTCTATTTTTTTCCATTGACCTATGTGTCTATTTTTGTGCCAGTACCATACTGTCTTGATCCATAAAGCATAGCAATATAACTTGAAGTCCAAAATTGTTTTACCTCATATTTAGCTTTCCTTTTTCAAAATTGCTTTGGTTAATTAGAGTCTTTAATGATTCTATACAATTTAAGATAGTTTATTATATTTCTGTGCAAAACAGTAATGGTATTTTCATTAAAGATTTTATTTATTTATTTGAGAGAGAGAGCACAAGTAGCAGGGAGGAACAGAAGGAGAGAGAGAAGGAAACTCCTTGTTGAGCTGGGTGCCCAAAGGGCTGCTAGATCCCAGGTCCCTGAGATCATGACCAGAGCCAAAGATAGACTCTTAAATAACTGAGTCATACAGGAGTCCCTGCTGTTGGTATTTTAATAGGGATTGTATTAAACTTGTAGATATTTTAATAATATATATATTTTCACAATATTTGTTCCTCCAGTCCATGAGTATAAATTATCTTTGCAATTTTGTGTTATCCTTAATTTATTAATGTTTGATAGTTTTCAGAGTATAGGTCAAATCAACTGTTTTGTTAGGTTTATTCTTAGGTATCTTAATATTTGTGTTCCAATTTTAAATGGAATTGTTTCTTTTCTTAATTTCTTTTCCTATGGCTTCATTATTAATGTATCAAAAGACAACAGATTTTGGCACCATGATTTTTGTATCCCTGTGACTTTACCAAACTCATAGATTACTTTTAATAGATTTCTGCTGGAGTCTTTAGGGTTCTCTATATATGGTATCTTGTCATCTGCAAAGAGGGAACGTTTTACTTCTTTATCAATTTGAATGCATTTTATTACTTTTTGTTGCCTGTGTGCTGTGACTAGGATTTCAGTACTATGTTGAATATAGTGTGGGTCTCCTTTTCTTTTTCCCGACCTTAGGATTAGAGCTCTTATTTTTTCTCCACTGATTATGAAGTTTATTGTGGGTTTTTAATGTATAGCCTTTATTATGTTGAGGTATGCTCCTCATATATCAACATAATAACGTGAATGGATGGTTTTGCCGTGAATGGATGTTACACTTTTTCAAATGCATTTTCTGCATATGCTGAAATTATCATATTTTTTCCATTCTCTAATTGATGTAATGCATCACAGTAATTGATTAGTGAACATTGAAACAATATTGCCTTCAGGGGATAAATCTCACATGATCATGTTGAATGATTTTTTAATATATTGTTGGATTCTATTTTTGGATTTTATGAAATCTATGTTGGATTTTTGAAGCCATTTTAATCAAACCTATTCACCTGTGGTTCTCTTTGATAGATATCTATATCTGGTTTTAGTATCAAGGTGATGCTGGTCTCATAGAGTGAATCAGTAACTTCTCCTTTTTCTTCTATTTTTTTATGTATAGTTTGAGAAGAATAGGTGTTAACTATTATTTTAAGTATTTGGTAGAATTCACTTGTGAAGCCTTCTAATCTTAAAATTTTGTTTGTTGGGAATTTTTGATTACTGATATAACCTTCTTGCTGATAATTGGTCTATTCAAATTTTCTCTTTCTTCCTGCTTCAGTTTGGTAGGTTTTATGTTTCTAGTAATTAATCCATTTCTTCTACACTGTCTAGTTTGTTGGCCTATAGTTTTTCATAATATTCTCTTACATTTTATATTGCTGTATAGTTGCTTGTTTTTTTTCCTCTTTTGTTGTGATTTCACTGATATGAGTCTTCTCTCTCCTTCTCCTTCTCTCTCTGTCTCTGATGAATCTGGTTAGAGATTTATCAATTTTGTTTATATTTTCAAACAGCTCCTGCTTGCATTTTTCTGTTAAATATTTATTCTTAGTTTCATTTTCATTTTTTTCTGCTTTAATATTTATTACTTTTTCTTGTTGTTGTTGTTTTTTTCTTTTTCCAGTTCCTTGTACTGTAATGTTAGGCTGTTTATGTGAGATCTTTCTTGATTCTTAAGACAGTTCAGTCTTCCTCTGAACTTCCTTCATAGAACAACTTTTGCTGCATCTCAAATGTTTTGGACTGTTGTGTTTTCCTTTCCATTTTTTTCCATGTACATTTAGATGTATTTTAACTCATGATCATTGCATTCATTGCTTAGTAACATGTTACTTAGCCTCCATATATTTGTGGTTTTCAGAATTTTTTTTCTTGTAGTTTATTTCTAGTTTCATAGTGAGGTGGTCCAAAAAGAATGATGGCATTACATTAATGTTTTTTCAAATTTATTGAGGCTTGTTTTGTGGTGTAATGTGTGATCTATTCTGGAGAATGTTCTGTGCTCACTTGAAAAAGAATTTGTATCCTGTTGTTTTAGGATGAAATATTCTGAATATATTTGTTAAATCTGTCAGGTATACTATGTCATTCAAACCACTCTTCCCTTATTGATCTTTTGTGTATATGATCTTTCCATTAAAATAATTAGGATGTTAAAGTTCTCTACTGTTATTGTATTACTATAAATTAGTTCCTTTATATTTGTTATTAACAATTTTATTTATTGGTTGCTCTAATGCTGGGTGTATAAATATAAATAACGTAAAAATAATGACAGTTGTTATGTCTTCTGGTTGGACTGTCCCTTTTATTATTACATAGCATCATTCTTTTTCTCTTGCTTAGTCTTTGTTTTAAAGTCTATATGTCTGATATAAGTAATGCTATTCCAGCTTTCTTTTAATGTTATTTTGTATAAAAATAATTTTCCATCCTCTCATGTTAAATCTGCATATGTCTTTAGATCTGAAATGAATCTCTTATAGGCACCATGTGGATGGTTCTTTTTTTATTAATTCAGTCTGTTATTCTATGTTTTTGATTGCAGCCCTTGGTATATTTACATTCAAAGTCATTATTGATAGACCCATATTTCTTGCAAATCTGTCACTAGTTTTAAGGTTATTTTCATAAGATTTCATAAAATTAATTCCTTAAAATTAAGGAAGACTGTACTGGAGCCTCTCTCATAAATTGTATATATATATATATATATATATATATATATATATATATTCATTCTCTCCGTGGTGAAATGAATTCTAATTCTTCAGATATCACTGTCTATACTCTATCACCACTTCTGAAAATTGGACAATAGAAGAACAAATATGCATGAATTAATAATAACTTATAATAGAAATAAATAATATATTTGTCTATCAATTACAACTAGTTGTGTTATTGTTCTTTTGTACTATTTTAGTCATTTTGGAAAATATATTAAGTACAGAAATATTATACTGAATAACATCATCAAGTTGGTCAGCTTTTCCACTATCATTTCTGCATACTAGTAAAATCTTTTTGCCTACAAGTTAGAGAAAATATAATTCAATTTATATTTGTTAAAAAATCACCACAAGAAAAGAAGAATGTGGGTTGGGAAATATATAATTACTTTGTCAAATCACTATTATTTAATCCTCTAAATTGTTTTCATCCCTATCTTGAATCCTTCAGTATTATTCTAAATGAGTATGTAGGGAGAAACTGACCTACTTCTGAGGCTACAGAGAACCTTGTTATTATTTTCATAAAACAGATGATGAGAATCACTATTCTCAGGGCCCCAGGCACTACCTTGTTAATTAGACTGTAGAGGATGAGCCTGAGAACTGGGGTTAAGATGATATAGAAGACAGCCAGGCCCAGGAAGAAGAGCAAGATGGTGGAGGAGTAGGAGACCTAAATTTATTCTGGTCCTAGGAATTCAGCTAGATAGTTATCAAACCATTCTGAACACCTACAAATTCAACAGGAGATGAAAGAGAAGAATAGAAACAATTCTATGAACAGAAAAGCAACCACTTTCCAGAAGATAAGACGTGCACAGCAGTGAAACTAAGGCAATATACAGGAAGATAGACCATGGTGGGAGGGGCCAGCTCCTGGCAAGCAATTGAGAAGGGCATCACAACATCAGAACTTTTAGAAGTCTGCTCTACAGAGGGAAGTCACTCCAGAGGCTAAGTGGGGGGTAAAGCCCTCTCTGGGAGAGTGTAGTGTTAGAATGTGCAGGGTCATAGAAAGACCACTCTGCCTGAGTACAGCAGAGTTCTCAGGTATCAGAGTGGGGAGGTTGGCTGCAATGACATACATGAAGAGTGGGCTTCAGGTCAGGGTTACCTTAAACCCTGATCCAAGGCACAGTTGGGACACGACTCTTTGAGCAGGGAACACACAAGTGGCAGATCTGGGGAAACCCTCCTTCGTCTACTGGGAGGAGTGGAACCGGAGTGCATTCCAGGAGTATTCTGGGTTTGGAGATTCCAAATGGGATCATGTGGAGAGATAGAAATGGTTGGTCACAAGCTGGGTGAGGTTGGAGTGCAGCCAGAGACCAGAAAGTTAGAAGAGATTGACTGCTTTTCTCTGAGAACTCACTGAAGAGGCAGGGCCCCGAGCACACGGCTCCACAAGGGCTGGTGATAGGAAAGTTGCCAATTTCATTCTCATCCTCTGAAGCTGTACAGAAATCCTTCAGGGGGTGAAAGCTACCAAGAGCAAACCTGAGCAGATTACTAAGCCTGGCCTCTGGAAAGGGTATTGCAATTGTGCCCAGGGCAAAAACATATGAGAATTAATTCAAGAGGCCCCTTCCCCAGAAGATCAGCAAGAACATTCAGCTGAGACCAAGTTTTCTGATCAATGAGAACTGCGAAACTCCAGCGCTAGGGGAATTCAGCACATAGATTTGATGGTATTTTTTCCTCATCATTTTTTAGTCTTTCAAAGTTAAATTTTTCAAATGCTTGTTTTTTTTTCATTTTCTATTTTCGACTGTTTCCTCCTTCCTATTTTAACCTATTTTAACTATTTTATTTTATCAATACCTTTTTTAAAAGCATTTATTATTTTCATTTTACAGTCATATTTTATCCCTTTATTGTATTTAACTTTATTTTTGGTATACATATAAGTTGTTTTTTTCTTTAAAATTTTGGAATATAGTTTCTTCTATCAGACCATAGTATACCCTGAATTTAGCTTATGACTTTGTTCTAGTCTCCAGCCTGACCACATTGTCACCTTTCTTTTTTTTTTTTCTTTTTTCAACAAACCTCTCATCTTATCAATTCTTTTTTAAGGTTCTAAAGTTCTTATCTTTTTTTTAATTTTCAGCATAACAGTATTCATTGTTTTTGCACCATACACAGTGCTCCATGCAATACCTGCCCTCCCTAATACCCACCACCTGGCTCCCCTATCCTCCCACTCCCCATCCCTTCATAACCCGTCAGGCTGTTTTTCAGAGTCCATAGTCTCTCATGGTTCACCTCACCTTCCAATTTCCCTCAAATCCCTTCTCCTCTCCATCTCCCCATGTCCTCCGTATTATTTGTTATGCTCCACAAATAAGTAAAACCATATGATAATTAACTCTCTCTGCTTGACTTACGTCACTCAGCATAATCGCTTCCATTCCCGTCCATGTTGCTACAAAAGTTGGGTATTCATCCTTTCAGATGGAGGCATAATACTCCAGAGTGTATATGGACCACATCTTCCTTATCCATTCGTCTGTTGAAGGGCTTCGTGGTTCTTTCCACAGTTTGGCGACCGAGGTCATTGCTGCTATAAACATTGGGGTACAGATGGCCCTTCTTTTCACTACATCTGTATCTTTGGGGTAAATACCCAAGTAGTGCAATTAGAGGATCATAGGTAACCTCTATTTTTTTACATTCTTTTTTTTTAAATTTCATTTCTTTTCAGCGTAACAGAAATCATAGTTTTTGCACCACAACCAGTGCTCCATGCAATGCGTGCACTCCATAATACCCAACACCTGGATCCCCCAACCTCCCACCCCCCACCCCTTCAAAACCCTCAGGTTATTATTCAGAGTCCATAGTCTCCCATGGTTCATCTCCCCATCCAATGTCCCTCAAATCCCTTCTCCTCTCCACCTCCCCATGTCCTCTGTGTTATTTGTTATGCTCCACAAATAGGTGAAACCATATGATAATTGATTCTCTCTGCTTGACTTATTTCACTCAGCATAATCTCTTCCAGCCCCGCCCATGTTGCTACAAAAGTCGGGTATTCATCCTTTCTGATGGAGGCATAATACTCCATAGTGTATATGGGCCTCATTTTCCTTATCCATTCATCCGTTGAAGGGCATCTTGGATCTTTCCACAGTTTAGAGACCGTGGCCATTGCTGCTATAAACATTGAGGTACAGATGGCCCTTCTTTTCACCAAATCTGTATCTTTGGGGTAAATACTCAGTAGCGCAATTGCAGGGTCATAGGGAAGGTCTATTTTTAACTACTTGAGGAATCTCCACACTGTTCTCCAGAGTGGCTTCACCAACTTGCATTCCCACCAACAGTGTAAGAGGGTTCCCCTTTCTCCACATGCTCTCCAACACACGTTGTTTCCTGTCTTGCTAATTTTGGCCATTCTAGCTTGTGTGAGGTGGTATCTCAATGTGTTTTAATGTTAATCTCCCTGATGGCTGGTGATGATGGACATCTTTTCATGTGTCTGATAGCCATTTGTATGTCTTCATTGGAGAAGTGTCTGTTCATGTCTTCTGCCCATTTTTTGGCATGATTATCAGTTTTGTGTGTGTTGAGTTTGAGAAATTCTTTATATATCCTGGATATCAACCTTTTGTCTGTACTGTCATTTGCAAATATCTTCTCCCATTCCGTGGTTTGCCTCTTTGTTTTATTGACCTTTTCCTTTGTTGTGCAGAATCTTTTGATCTTCATGAAATCTCAAAAGTTCATTTTCCCTTTTGTTTCCTTTGCCTTTGGAGACATATCTTGAAAGAAGTTTCTGTGGCTGATATCAAAGAGGTTACTGCCTATGTTCTCCTCTACGATTCTGATGGATTCCTGCCTCACATTGAGGATTTTAATCCATTTAGAGTTTATCTTTGTGTACGGTGTAAGAGAATGGTAGAGTTTCATTCTTCTACATACAGCTGTCCAATTTTCCCAGCACCGTTTTTTGAAGAGACTGTCTTTTTTCCACCGTAGATTTTTTCCTGATTTTTCGAAGATTATTTGACCATAGAGTTGAGGATCCATATCTGGGCTCTCTACTCTGTTCCATTGGTCTATGTGTCTTTTTTATGCCAGTACCATGCTGTATTGGTGATCACAGCTTGGTAGTAAAGCTTGAAATCAGGTAACGTGATGCCGCCAGTTTTATTTTTGTTTTTCAATATTTCCTTAGCGATTCGCGGTCTCTTCTGATTCCATACAAATTTAAGGATTATTTGCTACAGCTCTTTGAAAAATACCGGTGGAATTTGATTGGAAAGGCATTAAAAGTATAGATTGCTCTAGGTAGTATAGACATTTTAACAATGTTTATTATTCTGATCCAAGATCATGGAATGGTCCTCCATATTTTTGTGTCTTCTTCAGTTGGAGTGTTCTGTAGTTCCTCAAGTACAGATCCTTTACCTTTTTGGTTAGGTTTAGTCCCAGGTATCTAATGGGTCTTGGTGTTAGAGTAAAGGGAATTGATTCTCTAATTTCCCTTTCTGTATCTTCACTGTTAGTGTATAAGAAAGCCACTGATTTCTGTACATTGACGTTGTATTCTGCTATGTTACTGAATTGCTGTATGAATTCTAGTAGTTTGGGGGTGGAGTCTTTTGTGTTTTCCATTTAAAGAATCATGTCATCTGCGAAGAGAGAGAGTTTGACTTCTTCATTGCCAATTTGGATACATTTTATTTCTCTTTTATGTCTGATTGCTGGTGCTAGGACTTCTAATACTATGTTGAACAAGAGTGGTGAGAGTGGGCGTCCTTGTTTTGATCCTGATATAAGTGGGAAGGCTGTGAGCTTTTTTTTCCATTTAGGATGATATTTGCTGTGAGTCTTTCATAGGTAGATTTTAAGAGGTTCAGGAATGTTCCCTCTATCCCTATACTTTGAATCATTTTAATCAGGAACGGATGCTGGATTTTGTCAAATGCTTTTTCTGCATCAATTGAGAGGACCATATATTTCTTCTCCCTTCTCTTATTGATTTGTTCTATTACATTGATTGATATGCGAATGTTTAACCAGGTTTTTAACCCAGGGATGTATCCCACCTGGTCATGGTGGATAATCTTTTTAATGTGTTGTTGGATCCTGTTTGCTAGGATATTGTTGAGAATGTTAGCATCCATATTCATCAGTGATATTGGTCTGAAATTCTCCTTTTTGGTGTGGTCTTTGCCTGGTTTGGGGATAAGGGTAATGCTGGCTTCATAAAAAGCGTCTGGAAGTTTTCCTTCTGCTTCAATTTTTTGAAACAACTTCAGGAGAATAGGTGTTATTTCTTCTTTAAAAGTTTGGTAGAATTCCCCAGGGAATCCGTCAGGTCCTGGGCTCTTGTTTTTTTGGGAGGTTTTTGGTCACTGCTTCAATCTCATTAATAGATATTGGTCTGTTCAGGTTGTCAATTTCTTCCTGGTTCAATTTTGGGAGTTTATAGTTTTCCAGGAATTCATCCATTTCATCTAAGTTGCTTAATTATTGGCATATAAGTGTTTATAATAACTTCTGATGATTGTTTCTACTTCCTTGGTGTTAGTTGTGATCTCTCCCTTTTCATTCATAATTTTATTGATTTGAGCATTCAATCTTTTCTTTTGGATTATTTTGGCCAATGGTTTTTCGATTTTATTGTTTCTTTAAAAAAAAAAAACAGCTTCTAGTTTCACTGATACGTTCTACTGTATCTCTAGTTTCTACCTCATTCATCTCTGCTCTGATCTTGATTATTTCCCTTCTTATGTGTGGAGTTGGTATGATTTGTTGTTTATTCTCCAGTTTTAAGATGTAGAGACCGCTGTTGTATACTGGATTTTTCAATTTTTTTGACGGAGGCTTGGATGGTTATATATTTCCCCTTAGGACCGCCTTTGCTGTATCCCATAGGTTTTGGAATGAAGTGTCTTCATTCTCATTGGTTTCCATGAATTGTTTAAGTTCTTCTTGGTTAATCTCCTGATTAATCCAGGCGTTCTTAAGCAAGGTGGTCTTTAGTTTCCAGTTGTGTGAGTTCCTTCCAAAATTTTCCTTGTGATTGAGCTCCAGTTTCAAAGCATTGTGATCTGAGAATATGCAGGGAATAATCTCAGTCTTTTGGTATCGGTTGAGTCCTGATTTGTGACCCAGTATGTGGTCTCTTCTGGAGAAGGTTACATGTGCACTTGAGAAGAATGAGTATTCTGTTCTTTTAGGGTGGAATGTTCTGTATATATCTATGAGGTCCTTCTGGTCCAATGTTTCATTCAATGCTTTTTTTCTTTATTGATTTTCTGCTTGGATGATCTGTCTATTACTGAGAGAGGCGTGTTGAGATCTCCTACTATAAATGTATTCATATCAATATCACTCTTTCTTGATTAATAGTTTTTTGTTTTGTTTTGTTTTGTTTTTTTATCTAACTGGCTGCTCCCATATTGGGGGCATAATTATTTACAATTGTTAGATCTTCTTGTTGGATAGTTCCTCTAAGAATGTTGTAGTGTCCTTCTGTATCTCTGACTACAGTCTTTAGTTTAATATCTAATTTATCTGATATGAGAATTTTTACCCCGGTCTTCTTTTGAGGCCCTTTAGCATGAAAGATGCTTCTCCATCCTTTCGTTTTCAGTCTGGGTGTATCCTTAGGTTCAAATGGGTCTCTTGTAGACAACATATGGATGGGTCCTGTTGTTTTATGCAATCTGCAACCCTGTGTCATTTTAAGGGAGCATGTAGTCCATTCACATTGAGAATGATTATTTATAGATACGTTTTTATGGACATCGTGTTACCTTTGAGGTATTTCTTTCTGTAGATTGTCTCTATATTTCTGTTCAATGATATTCTTAGGATTTTCCCTCTTTTATAGAACCCCCCTTAATATTTCCTGCAGTGTCGGCTTGGTGGTCACACACTCTTTTAAGCCTTGCCGGTCTTGGAAACTCTTTATCTCTCCATCCATTTTGAATGTCAGTCTTGCTGGATAAAGTATTCTTGGTTGCATGTTCTTATCATTTATTGCCCGGAATATATCTTGCCAGCCCTTTCTGGCTTGCCAGGTTGCTGTGGACAGGTCTGACGTTATTCTGATGGGCTTTCCTCTGTATGTAGGTAGCTTCTTTGTCCTAGCTTCCTTCCAGAGGGCTTGCCTCCAATTATAATTCTTCATTCTTGCTATTAGGTGTCTCATAGTGTTTTGAGAATCTATCATCTTGGGGGGAAACCTTTATGCCTCTAGTACATGAATACTGGTTCCATTCACGATATTGGGAAAATTTTCTTGAATAACATGTTCCACTATATCTTCTAGACTTCTTTCTTTCTCCTCCTTTTCAGGGATTCCAATAATTCTGACACTGGAGCATTTCATGGCATCATTTATTTCCCTGATTCTGTTTTTGTTGCTTCTAACCTGTTTGTTCCAGGTTTCCTCCTGATCCTTTCTCTCTATGTGTTTGTCCTCCAGATCACTAATTCTATTTTCTGTCTCAGTTACCCTAGCCTTTAGAGAATTTAGATTAGATTTGAACTCATTAAGAGCATTGTGAACTTCATCCCTGGGGGCTTTCAGTTCTACCCTTACATTGTGAACATCACCCCTGGTGGCTTTCAGTTCTGCCCTAATCAATTCCTTTTTGTCATCCATAGCTTTTTCGAACCCAGCTATTGCCTGGATAATTGTTAGCCTGAATTCCCTTTCTGAAATATTGTCTATTTCGGTAACCATTAGCTCTGTTGCAGAAGGCCCATCCTCTGAATTTTTCTTCTGTTGGGCACTCCTCTTCTCGTCATTTTGGTGAAAGGTGGCTGAACGGATGTAGCTGGATGTCTCGACCGTGGTGCAATCAAGGTGTGCCCTTGAATGCTTCTGAGCAATCAGAAGTCCCTACCCAGATGAAAGTAAAAAGAAAAAAAGAGAGAGATAAAGTGGAACAGGAAAAAAAAAAGGGAAGATAAAAGAGAAGGCTCAGCCCAAATGGGCCCCAAGGTAAGATTTATGAAGTATACAAACAAAAAAAAAAAGAGAAAGAAAAAATTGATAAAAGTCTATGACAAGAGAAAGAATATATATATATATATATATATATATATATATATATATATATAAAAAAAAAAAAAAAAAAAAAAAAAAAAAAAAAAAAAAAAAAAAAAAAAAATATATATATATATATATATATATATAAAAGCAAAAAAAAAAAAAAGAAAAGAAACTCGTGAAAAAGAACCCCAAGTATAAGAGTATAAGATTTATATACTATCAGAACAAACGCAAATTCACAGAAACTTTGGCGGGAGAAAAAGATGAGAGTGGTAATAAATTTTCACTGTGGGCGAGGAAGGTTATTTTGATTCTCCGTGGATGTATCTTGATATCTTTGTTAAAGGACTCAACTTTCCTAAGATAAAGGGGGATTAAAAATTGGTTTACCTATAGGGGTAGCACTGATTGGGGAAAGGGGATTACCTTTAAGTTTAACTCTATTTGAATATTAAAAAATAAAAATATAAAAAAAGGATAAACTAAACTAAACTAAGCTAAAATTTAAACGAAATTACAAAATAGAAAAGCAAAAGAAAAACAGGGGTATATGTAACAAAAAGTTCAGGTAAAGGTTATTATGAAATTTGCTGTACTGGACACTTACTGTGATGGTAAATAGGTTAAAAAATAGTCTATATTTTAAATAAGAATGAACCAGGTTAGTGGGAATGAATTCAAAATAAAAGTTGTAGGTATGAATTAGTGGTCATTGTTCTTTTGTTGTATTTTTTTCTCTCTCTTTTTTTTTCCTGGTTGGTTTTCTGGGGGAGGGGCCTGCCATGTGGGTTTTCAGGCAGTGTTCCCTGAGTTAAATCCTCCCTCCCCCCTCAAGTGGGTGGGCTCTGAGGAAACCGGTTTTTCAAGCTTTTGTTCTCTGGAAGTTTTTATGTTTGTTCGTTTGTTTTCTCTCCCTTTGGCAGCTCTTGATGGTTTTTGGAGGTTTTGAGGAAAGCAAACTGCACCCATACCTCCCTGTCAGAGAGAAGCCTCAGTCTGCTCCCCTTGGGGTGCTACAGAGCACATAAGTTCCCCCTTGGCCGCTGGCAGAGTGAGTTCAAAGTCGCGGTCCCTGGGGACACAGGAACTCCTGCTTTGTACCCCAAACCATGAGAGCATCAGCTCTCTGTGCAGCTCTGGACCACCAGAGTGGTTCCAAGCAGTGATCGCACACTGAGATTTTCCTGCCAGCCCAGGCTGGGAGTACCTGGTCTTTCCAGGTCTGAGAGCGCGGAGAGCACCCGGCTGGTGCCTGCGTGCACCTCTCTCAGGGGAGAGTGTGGGACACGTGCGTCTCAGTCTCTGATAATGTGGTGTGGCACTCGCGTGGAAAAGTGCAAAAAGGCTATGTTTCTGCCAGCTGGAGATGCTCCCAGCTCCTCAATGGACCCCAGGCATTCTCAGGTGCACTGGACTCGGAGATCAAGACCTGGTTTCTCCGCAGCACTCTCTCTGGCTCAGCGCCAGGTTAGCTGTCCCAAGTCCGGGGAATTTGCCCCTGTCCCTAACTGCCCTGATTCCCTCAATTTCCTCCAGCAATGCTTTGCTCTTTTTGAGTGCTTTCAACCAGACTCCAAGTTAATGCTGGTCCCCAGATGCAGGAGACTCTCTATTGGGGTATTACTTTCCAATGGGTCACCTGTGGTGGCTCTCTCCCCCTTTTGTTTATCTTCTGATACCAGTCCGATGTTCCCACTCTGCTTTACCTGCCCACTGGCGTGTTCTGCCCCTGTGGAGATCCAGACTTGTATAATTCTGATCTCAGGCTGATTTCATGGGTTATCAGAGTTCTTTGGTAGGTAATCAGCTCACTTTAGGGTACAGGTTGAAAAGGAGCCTCCTCCTACTTCCCCGCCATCTTGTCTCCCCAATCCCGTCCATTTTTTTTTTCAAAGAAATGGAACAAATAATTCAAAAATTTATATGGAACCAGAAAAGAATAATAGAATAATTATCTTTTTGAAGAATAACTGAATAATTATAGGAGTGTTGAAAAGAAAACCAAAGTTAGAAGTATCACAATTGCAGACTTCAAGCTCTATTACAAAGCTGTCATCATCATCACAGTGTGGTAAAAGCACAAAAACAGATACATAGACCAATGGAACAGAATAGAGAAACCAAAAATGGACCCTCAACTCTATGGTCAACTAATCTTCAACAAAGTAGGAAGGAATGTCCAGTGGAACAAAGACAGTCTCTTTAACAAATGATGTTGGAAAATTGGACAGCAGCATGCAGAATGAAACTGGACCATTTTCTTATTACACACACACACACACACACACACACACACACACACAGACTCTAAATGTATGACAGACCTCAATGTGAGATAGGAACCACCAAAATCTTTGACGAGAACAGACACAAGAACCTTCTCAACCTCAGTCACAGCAACTTATTCCTAGAAACACCACCAAAGGCAAGGGAAGCAAGGACAAAACAAACTCTTGGGGCTTCTTCGAGATAAAAAGCTTTTGCACAGAAAGGAAGCAGTCAACAAAACCCAAAGACAACCCACAGAATGGGGAACATATTTGCAAATAACGTATCAGATAAAGGGCTAGTATCCAAAATCTATAAAGAACTTCTCAAACTCAACAACCAAAGAACAAATAATCTAATCAAGAAATGGACAGAAGACATGAAGAGACATTTCTGCAAAGAAGACATCCCAAATGGCTAACCAACACATGAAAAAGTGTTTTACATCACTGGGCATCAGGAAAAGACGAATCAAAACCACAATGATATATCACCTCACACCAGTCTGCATGGTTAAATTTAACTAGTCAGGAAATGACAGATGTTGGTGAGAATGTGGAGAAAGGGGAATGCAAGCTTGGTGCCGCTGCTCTGGAAAACAGTATGAGGGTTTCTCAAAAAGTTGAAAATAAAGGTACCCGATGACCCAACAATCACACTACTGGGTATTTACCCTAAAGGTACAAATGTAGATATCCGGAGGGGCACGTGCACCCAAATGATTATAGCAGCAATGTTCACAATAGCCAAACTATGGAAAAACCTGGATATCCATCAACAGATAAATGGATAGAGAATATATTATATATTATATATATAGAAAATACTATATATATAAAGAAGAATATTATATATATATAATAAGGAATATTATATATAAAGAGAATTATATATATATGTATATATATTATATATATATACATACACACACACACACACCATGGAATAGTATGCAGCCATCTGAAGACACAAAATCTTGCCATTTGTAGTGATGTGGGTGGAACTAGAAGATATAAGGCTAAGCGAAATAAGTCAATCAGAGAAAGATGATTATCATATGATCTCTCTGATATGAGAAACTTGAGAGGAAGGACGGGGGTCATGTGAGGTAGGGAAGGAAAAAAATGAAGCAATATGCGCCTGAGGAGGAAGACAAACCATAAGAGAACCTTAATCTCAGGAAACAAACTGAGGGTTTCTGGGGTGTGGAGGGATAGGGTGGCTGGGGTGGCACCATATAGATATAGATATGTGGCACATATAGATATGTGGCACCATAGCACATATAGGATATGTGCTATGGTGAATACTGTGAATTGTGTAAGACTGATGATTCACAGACCTGTACCTCTGAAGCAAATGATACATTATATTTTAATAAAAAATAAAAAGGAATATTAATAATAATAATAAATAAATAAAATAAAATAATAATAAATAAAAAATAAAATTTTTAAAATTCCCCAGAATGATTTGACAGGTATCCGGCTAAATTATAGGGAATAGATAAAACAAGGTCCCTACTCAGCAGCTATCTTGCCCCAAGAAACAGTGTATAATGTAAGTCCTCTGGAAATATCCACACTCTATACAGATATGAGTATAGGGTGATTTTTTCTTTTTATTTTTTTAATTGAAAAATTAATAAATATTACTATCTACAACAAATAGGTGGATGGCAAAAACAAGTGTCATATATACACAGTGGAAAATTACTCAGCCATTTTGATTTTACATTTTGGAACAAGACAGATGGACCCAGACTGCACACACTTAAGCACTTAAGTGAATTAGGTTAGACAGAGAAAGAAAAATAGTATAGGTTATCACTCCTATGTGAAATCTGAAAAGCAAAACAATGAATAAAAAATCAAACAAAAAACATAATTAGACCCGTAAATACAAGGAACAAATAGAGCGTTCTCTGAGGCAAGGTGAGGGGGGGCATGGGGAAATGTTTTAAAGGAAGTAGGAGACACTGACTGCCCCTTATGGGATGAATAAGTCACGGGGATGAAAGGCACAACATAGGAAATATGGTCAATGGTATTGTAATAGTGTCTCTGATGATGGATGGTAGGTACACGTGTAGTCATCATAGTATAAGGTAAAAACTTGCCCATTCACTATAATGTGACCTGAAGTTAACACAATATTGTGTGTCATCTATGCTTACAAAAAAAAAAAAAAATGAGTCAGGAAGTCTATACATATAAAATAGAATTAGGTTTGTCTGAGAGTGATGGAAACCCAAAGGCAATCCAGCTGGACTTAGCTTCACTCAGCCTATCTAGGGGTCAAAGGCAATTGGGATTTTAGGGACAACCCACTCTTCAATTCTGTGATAATTTTCCTTTAGTTCCCTTCTTTGATGATTTCTGTTTCAGGTTCTTTTGTCTTGTGTGCCCCTTTGGTTGATGTCCAGTCCTAGGCCAATTGTTCTTCTTCTCTTCATGGTCCTCATGGGGAATCCACTCTATCCCTGGTTTCAGAGAGCCCTTCTTTTCTCCTATTCTTCTCTCCCATGATTTCTAGAGCCTGTGTATCTGCTCAGGGACGAGACTCCATTTGGAAGCTCACTCTTTCAAGTAATGAAGGGGACCTTCCCATGTGCTGGTGGGAAACAACTATAGAAGGTTCCTGAAGACTTTAGTTTTTTGGGTTTTTTTAAATTAGTTTCAGGGGTAAAATTTTAGTGATGCATCAGTTGCATATAATACCTAGTGCTCATTCCATCAAGTTCCCTTCTTAATGCCCATCACCCAGTTACCCATGTCTCAGACACCTCCCCTCCAGCTACCCTCAGTTTGTTCCCTACAGTTGAGTTTCTTATGCTTTGTTTGCCTCCCTCTCAATATTCATATTGTTTTTTTTCTTTCCTTCCCCTATGTTCATTGGTTTTTTTTCCTAAATTACACTCACAAGAGAAATCATATGGTATTTGTCCTTCTCTGACAGACTTATTTCACTTAGCATTATACCCTCTAGCTCCATCTATATCATTGCAAATGGCAAGATTTCATTATTTTTGGTGGCTGAGTAATATTCCACTGTATGTATCTACCATATCTTCATTATCCAGACATTAAAAGTTCTGTTTGTACCTGCTGTTTACAATACTTTGTGGTATCTTTCTCAAGTACACTCCCTCCTTTCCACTGTATCCTTGCCTAAGTCATACCAGATAAACCTCTCCAACCTCCTGCCTTCCAAATGGTGGTCACATTTCTACTGGTATTTGAGGTATGGGACAAATTTAGCTCCGCTTTCTAGAACTTTCTGATTAGATGTTGGACATTAAGACTGAACCTGGAGACAGGTTGGATTTTTTTGTTCCCTTTTTATGAGAGCTGAATATCATTTTGACAAGCAGATAATTACTTGTGCCACAGTTTCATCCCTTCCAGATTCAGGTTTATTGTGGGAAGATGTGCCAAACATAATGTCTATCATATTCTTCACTTATATTTAAGCTTTGATAGAGGATTTGAGAGTAGCATTTGCTCTATTGCCATGCTATCTGACTTACCTCACAACTGTGACCTTTTCTAATGGCCCATGTCTTCATTAATATCCATGTCAGTGTTTTAATGAATGGTGCCTCTCAGTGACACATTTAGCTTTGTACTGGTTGAATCTTTCAGCATCACCATTACCTTCATTATAAAATAAGTCAAATATTAACTTTTCACCCTGAAGCACAGCTTATCTGTTTTCCTTTAAAACATGGTTTCCAGGTGATTATAGCAGGAGTGTCAATGAGAAAGCCATCAGTAATTAGCCAGCTGATCTACCCAGTGATTGGTCACCAGAATGAGGCCAATCTGAGAAATCACTGATGATTGGCCAGGGTGTAGTGGTGGCATCACATGGTGGTCACATCACATGAAGATGGCATTGTGATGCCCTGGGGTGGTTTTAGAAGCTCAGCAACAGCCCAGGGTGCACTGAGGAGAGAGATGGCACTTCAGTCACAGCTCTACCGGTTATTCCTCAACTTCTCTGCCCTGTTCTCTGACCCTGCCCTTGGCAAGCACCCTGCCTACTCCCCCTGCCCCAGGCCTCTCAACAACACTCTACACACCACCTTCATGTTGGTACCTATCTTTGAGCCCCTTTGTGGTCCCGAGAGTCCTCAAACCTGCACATGGTAACTCCTAGACCAATTTTGTTCTATGAGTATGGCCCAGGTCCTCAGGGACACATTCTCATTTGGAATGTGGGAGTGGGACACTGGAAATCAGAGTATCATTGACTCTTGGCCAGCTGGGCCCCTCATTTCTGGGGTCACAACTGTGCCCAGTACAGGAAAGGTGAATCCACGTCCTGAGGGAACACTGGGAACACTACTACTCTGGAACCCTCCAACCTGGCTTAGCACAGGGCACATGAATGCCCTGAACATCCCACAGACCCAGATGTGCATAATGTGTACAATGTCTCCAGACACCTGGAAGATAGTGAATTTTACAAAACAAGTAAGTACTGGGAGAAGGAATCACGGTATTGCTGGATGTAATATGAGTCATTGGAACACAAGTCCTCAGACCTTTAACTGTGTGAACCAGCTCAGCAGTGGACAAGCTAATTCACCATAAACCTAGCCAACCTGGAGCCCACAGAACATAAACCCTCAAACACAGCATAACAAACAGAAATTCAGTCCTCCAAAGGGAGTGCATACCAGGACCCAAAGAGTAGGACCCTTCTGATCCCATTTGGCACTGGGTAGATTAGTCACACAGACACTGGGTGGACAAGGAGCCCACATGACTCAAGCTGGCCAGCCCAGGGCGGCACATGAGCCCAGAGAACAGGATTGATACTTGGCAAGAAACTATGAGTCCTAGGTCCCAGCTCTGTATTGAGAAAATGAATCACCTGAACAGAAGCATTTCCATGTGCCTTTAGACCTGGAGTTCAAAAACTCAGCTCTCTACTAGGCTAAGCAGGTACCTGGATAGCAGGCTTTACATGTGCCCTTGTACCAGAAGGCCAAGAACTCAGATCTCTCTTCAGCCAAACAGGTACCTGAAACGTGTCTCACCATGTTCCCATGGACATGAAGACCAAATAATCAGCTCTATATGAGGCCAAAAATCTACCTGGGCAGCAGGCTCACCATCGTCCCTTGATCCTGGATCAATATCTGAGCTATATGATAGGCAACACAGGCATTTAGTAAGCAGGCTCAGGCCCTGTTGTGGACCTCAATACCAACAACTCAGCTATTTGTGTGACCAAGGAGGCAGCTTGACAGCAGGGTCATAATGTGCCCTTGGACCTGGAGACCAACAATTGAGCTGTCTGATAGGCTAAGGAGGCACCTTGACAGTGGGCTAACTATGTGTCCTTGGACCCTGAGTCCAGGAGACGAGCTCTATGCTAGGGCAAGCAGACACTTAGACAGGAGGCTTACCATGTGCCTCGTACTTGGAAACTAACAAGAAAGCTACTTGATTGGCCAAGCAGGCATCATGAAAGTGGATTCACCATGCATCCATGGACCTGGAGACCAAAAAGTGATCTGTCTGATGGGATAAGCAGGCACCTTGACAATAGGCTAACCATGTGCCCTTGGACCTGCAGATGAACAATGCAGCTCTGTGACAAGCCAAGCAGACAATTTGACAGCTGGTTCAACATCTGCCCACATACCTGGAAACCAAAATTTCAGGTCTCTACTAGGCCAAGCAGACACTTAGAGAGGAGGCTCACCATGTGCTCTTGGAGCTTGAGACCAAAAACTCAGCTCTTTGTTTGGCCAAGTAGGCACCAATACAGTGGGATCACCATGTGCCCATGTACCTGTAGACCAATAATTCAGCTCTGTGACAAACTAAACAGACAACTTTACAGCTGGATCAACATGTGCCCATGGACCTGGAAATAAAAAAATCAAGTATCTACTAGGCAAAATAGGCACCTGAACAATAGGCTCATTTTGTGCTCTTGGACCTAGAGCCTAAGAAAGGAGCCCTGGGGTAGGCCAAGAAGACACCTAGACCAGAGGGTCAACATGTGCCCTTGTACCTGTAGTCCAATAATGCAGCTCTGTGGACAAGCCATGTAGGCAAATTGACAATTGGCTCAACATTAGTCCACAGACCTGTAAACCAAAAAATCAGGTCTCTACTAGGCCATGCAGACACCTAGACAGCAGGCTCACCATGTGTCTTGTACCTAGAGACCAACAAATCTTTCCTTGACCAAGAAGGCACCTTAAGAATAGTCTCAACATGTGTCCTTGGACCTGGAGACAAATAATGCAACTCTGCACCAAGCCAAGCAGGCACCTGGACCACAAGACCACCTTGTGCCTTTGCTCCTGGAGGCCAAAAAATCAATTCTAGCCCAAGCTAGAATTGTCTAGCCCAAGCAGACACCTGGAAAGCAGGCATACCCTGTGCCCTTAGACTTGGCTACCAATAAAGGACCCTGGGTCTAGGCTAAGCAGATACCTTGAGAGAGGGATTACCATTAACCTTTGGACTGGAGACCAACAAAACAGCACATTGCTAGATGTGTCACCTGGATAGCAGGCTCACTCTGTGTCCCTTGATGTTGATAAGAACATCACAGATCTGCACAAGGACAAGCAGGTAAATTGACAGTGAGTTATTCAGTTGGCCTTGGACACGGAGACCAAAAACTGAGCTGTCTGATAAGCTAAGCAGACACCTGGATAGTAAGCTCACCATGTGCCCTTGGACCTGGAGACCAATAATGCATCTCTGCATTAGGCAAAGAAGACACCTGGTCAGCAGATTCACCAAGTGCCTTTGGACAGAGATCCTTCCTTCTCCACAGAGTACTGGGAAGTCAAACACTATGCTTTCCAGTTGGTGTCAGATTGTGAGACCTCCAAACCTGCTCAGCATTGCTCACTTATGTGTCCACTGGAGCCATGGATACCAGGGAGATTTCAAACCAAAAGCCATGCATCTCAGGATAGCACTAGGCTAAGAAGCCACAGGGACACAAACTTGACCCAAAACTCTATGACTGCTTGCCGTTCAACTCTCCAGAGAAGTAAGCATTTGAGTCCCTTCTCACCTTGGATTTACTACAGTCTAAGGTCTTTGTGGCCTGCTATCTGTGCATTATTCATTTTGGGAGGAGTTCTCAGAAGAAAACTCCACCATGCCCTTTGGAGATGAAGCAATCCAATGGTTTGAAGACTTTGTATTAAAACATACTGCAGGAAATGAAGAGGGACATGGCAGGAAGTTGTAGAGGACACCCAGGCCCTGAACACTGTGGAGTCTTTGGCTGTGATATTCCAGTTGAAGGAGAAGTGTTGCATCTTCAAGGGAGAGGTGGAGGCCTTAAAACAAGAAGCTAGAAGATGGCGGAGAAGTAGCAGCTGAGACGGCATCAGGTAGCAGGAGATCAGCTAGATAGCTTATCAAACCATTGCGAACACCTACAAATCCAACGGGAGATCGAAGAGAGGAAGAACAGCAACTCTGGAAACAGAAAATCGACCACGTTCTGAAAGGTAGGACTGGCAGAGAAGTGAATCGAAAGCGACGGGAGGATAGACCGCCGGGGAGGGGCCGACTCCCGGCAAGCGGCGGAACCATGGAGCACTAAATCGGGACTTTTAAAAGTCTGCTCCATGGAGGGACATCACTCCAGAGGATAAACCGGGGTGAAGCCCACGTGGGGTCAGCATGGCCTCAGGTCCCGCAGGGAAACAGAAGGGTGTCTGAGTGTCGCAGAGCTAGCAGGTATCGGAGTGGGAAGCCGGCTACAGAGACAGAGCCAAAGAGTGAGCTCTCAGCTTGGGGCTACCTTGAACTGGTCGCAGGCTGGGTGAGCTCGGAGCGCGACCAGAGGCGAGGGATATGGAGTAGCCGGGGCTTTTCTCTGAGGAGTGGAGCCCCCAAAATCTCAGCTCTTCCGGGCCGGAGACTAGGAGGACACCATTTTCATTCCTGTCCTCCGGACTCTATGGAAATCACTCAGGGAACAAAAGCTCCGGAAAGCGAAACCTAGCAGATTACACAGCCCGGCCCCTGGTAAGGGCGGTGCAGCTCTGCCTCAGGCAAAGACACTTGAGAATCACTACAACAGGCCCCTCCCCCAGAAGAACAAAAGAAATCCAGCCAAGACCAAGTTCACTTAACAAGGAGAGCAGCGGAACTCCAGAGGAGGAGAAAGCAATGCGCGGAATTCATGGCTTCCTCCCCATGATTCTTTAGTCTTGCAGTTAATTCAATTTTTTCTTTAAAGGGCATTTTCCTGGGGTCTTTGCCACCCTTTTAGTATTTTATTTGCTCCTTCATATACTCTTATCTGGAAAAAATGACAAGGCGGAAAAACTCACCACAAAAAAAAGAACAAGAGACAGTACCAAAGGCTAGGGACCTAATCAATACAGAC
>PISX010014974.1:0-51196 GCA_004024625.1 Mellivora capensis | reverse complement strand
AGGGAGACAAACCATAAGTGACTCTTAATCTCACAAAACAAACTGAGGGTTGCTGGGGGGAGGGGGTCGGAAAAGGTGGGTGGGGTAATGGACATTGGGGAGGGTATGTGCTATGGTTAGTGCTGTGAAGTGTGTAAACCTGGCGATTCACAGACATGTACCCCTGGGGATAAAAAATTGTTTATAAAAAAATAAAAATAAAAAAAAAGAAAAGAAAAGAAAAGACACCATCGTATCTACCTAAGAGAAAAGCTACCCTACATGTTTTGTTAAATTAAGAAAGCAAGATGCAGGACAGTGTGGAGGGGAAGAATAAGATTCTGAATACCTGTCCATGTTTGTCAATAGACAGTCTCTGGAAGGTATCCAAGGAGCTGGTAATGGCGGTTGGCTCTGGGACAGAAGAACTAGGTAGAACAGGAGATAGAAGAATGGCTTTTTTGCTTCCTATTTGTATCCTTTCAAATCTGTGCCAAATGCATATTTTGAAAGAATAAGTAACACAACAAAAGGAAAGAAAAGCAGGAGCTGTGTACGAGTGTATGAACCCCAGCCCTTCCACCTAGTGAGTGCCTAGGGTGGGCTGTCTAACCTTGCTGAGCTTTGTTTGCTTGGTTTTTAAGCAGGGATAATGTTGTCCCCCATATCAGATCATCACGAGGACTGGAAGAAACAGTGGCTCATGCTCGGGGCCGAGTAAGGGGTACCCACAGCTACCAGCATCCCAATCACCAATATCACAGTGAAGGAAGAGCACTGAGTGTCAGCAAAAAGGCTGGTTCGGTGCCTGGATCAGAAGATGGACTTGTTCTCTCGTTGGCCACACACTGACTAGGACCAACTACAGCCTGGACCTCACTGTACTCTAAATTCTGTGCAGACCGCTCCCAATCCCTGATCCTAGTCATGACTAGATCAGGGTGTTGGCTCAAGTGGAGCCCGCAGGAGAGCCAGAAGAACACTGGAGAATCAGATTAGAGGTGCGGCCGTGACAATCTTGGTTGAAAAGCTCTCCGGTATAATTCCCCTCACTGCTGGCAGGAGTGTAAATTGGTTCAACACTTCACAAAACTGTTAGGCAATATTGACTAAAGCAAAGCATAAACCTACCCTATAACCAGGAATTCCGTTTCTCAACATACACCCAACAGAAATGATTGCATATGTCCACACAAAGACTTGTACTGGAATGTATGTTCATAGCAGCTTGATTTAGAATAGTCAAAACTGATAGCAACCAGAGTGTCCATCACTGGAAGAACAGATAAACATACTGTGGTATTTTCATGCAATGGAATGTTACCTGGCATTAGGAAAGAATGAATTACTGGTGGTGAATACAACATGGAAAAACCACGCAGATGTCATACTGGGTTAGAGAAAATCCAGAAACAAAAGTAAACATACCGTATGCATGCACCAGCTGGGGGAATTTATCAATGGTGACAAAGTCAAAATAATCATTCTCTTTGAAGGGCAGGGACAAATGGGAAATGGTACAAAGGAACCTTCTTGGATGCTACAAATGTTTAATATCTTGCTCTGAATGCTGTTCCATGGACATGCACAAAAGTAAAAAACCATCAAGCTGTGCACTTAAGATTTGCACTTTCTATGCATCTTGTGATAGTCATATTAGATCTCAAATAAAAAGGAAAAAAGTCATAGTAAAATAAAATTAAGCTCTATCATAAAGTTTTCCCACACTTCTCCCGGTACCAACCCATTCTGGCTAAGCAGAAAATCTTCGGAAACTGTCATCTCCCGTGACAGGCAGAGCCTTTCCCACCCGGCTCTGCTCACACTGGTTTTGGAAAAATGTGTCTGCCTGGAATGGCTCCTTCTTGAAAGGCCACGCAGTCCCTCAGTGTACTGGTGGCGGCAGGCAGCAGGCCTGCTTGCTGCTCCGGGGCCTGGGCCTGGGGCACGCGCACGTGGAGGGCGGGCTGCACCTGCGGGTAAGCCGTGCTCAGGCAGGAAGCTCGCCGCCCAGCGGGACCCGCGCCTGCGATCAGCTGCAGAACGCAGATCCACCTACAACTTCAAGGAGTCCTTTGTTACTTGTGAGTTGTGGACGCGGAGAGAAACAGATGGAAATCAGAATTGCTAATGCTCCCATCTGAGGCCCTGGGAGGCGGTTGGCTCCTACTCCAAGCTCCCTCTGCTGGTTCTTTGGAAAATGCGGCAGCGTGGCGGGTGTCCATGCTCCAGACTGAACTGGCCGCAGGGAGGGTATTTCCTGCTAGAAAGCTAGCTTCCACAGTGTCCTCCTTTCTTATCTCTTCCTGGAGCCCCTGGGGTGGCCGCCACTGATGTCCTGGTCAGCCTCTGCGCGGGAGAGCCAGGAGGCCGAGGGAAGGCTGTGAGCCCAGCTAATCGCTGGGCATTTCTCCTTCCCGCCCTGTGCCCAACACACCCGCTCGTCCACGCAGACACACGGGGTCTTTCTGGTGACTGATTCCTCAGGGAGAGACTGGAAATTTCACCCACGGAGTAGTTTTCCCAAAGAGTATGGAAAATTGTCCCAAACACCACTGCCTTCTGAGCCCTAATTTACAGACTTTAAGGGTGGAGAAGAGGGGGGACTTCCCGTCCAGAGTGACAAGTTACTTAAAATAAATTTATCTATTTCCATCTCTGGGCCCCTTCGGGGGATCTTGTCCCTCAGGAATTCTCAGGACTGTTTTTATCTGGAGAAAGCTAGGAGATTTGTGAACTATGCCCAGCTGAATATAGGCCTCTGCTTTCATTCTAACCTAGGACCTCAGAATTCCCTCCGTGTCCTTAAAAACACTGGAGGGGAAATTATAGCCCCCCCACCCACTGACCCCTGGGAGCGGGCTGTGGAGGGAGGACCGGAATGTGCTCTTCTTAGACTCTTCAGCTCGACCCCAATGACAGCTATTTAAAGCCCCATCCAGCCCTGTCCAGTTGCTGCAGTCCTGTCAGAAATACATCTGTCTTTTTCTTTTCATTTCTCCAACCCTTCAATGTGATTGGGTTTAGGTAAAACTTAGTTTTAAAGTCCTTAATGAATGTTTGAATGTGTGAAGAAAATAGGGGCATCAGTACAAGGGCAAAGTGGGCCTCTGCTCTCCTCTCTGTCAGGCTGACAGAGGGCATTGGCAGCCCCTCTGGCATTGGAGAATGGATTTGTTCAGATCCATGGGACCTGGTAGGGACAAAGTGTAAACATCACAATAACCTGGACCCCAAGGCAATATATTTGGAAACATCTGGTTGATTGTTTAAAGTCTTATCCAAATGATAATCCCTATCATTTGTCTAAAACAGCTGGCTTTCATGTTGTGTGCAATTAGCCCCACATGCTAAGAGTCATACATGGGCCACAGTCCCAGGGACTCCCCTAGGCCACGTGGGAGTCCATTCCTGACTCCATGCAAACCATTGCCACCCTCTCCCACTCAAGGAAGCATCTTGCCATGCAAGAAAGTGAGCAGGAGGTTGTTATGTGAATAGCAAGAAATCTGCTCTAATTTATTCAAAAAGTGAATCTGCCACAAATACAAATTTTTAAGGACAGACCATGTTGAATAGTGGGCAGCCAGAAACCCACCAGTCAAGTTCCTCCGGACACTGTCCACACATATGATCCACCTGACCTCCTTATGGACTCAAGGTTAGTATTGCTCAGCCCATCTCATTCACCATGCGGTCTGTGGCTGGGCTCCACACTGGGGTGAATGCTGGGTAGCCCCAGGGGCAGGACAAGAAACTGGCAAGAGGAGGTCGAAGAGGACCCTTGGGCAGAAGGGCCGTCTCAGGAAGAAACTGCTATCTGGGAGGTGGGCATGGCCAAGAAAGGGATTGAGCAGGAAGGTGGATTACTGCCCAGCATCCTTTTAGCCAGCACCCAGGCTGTCGAGAGTTGCTATACTAAGGAGAGAGAAGGTCAAGTGGCCAAAGAATGCTTGATCAAAATTAAATGGGTTTCCTTACAGCTAGACTTCTAGGAGCCTTTAATGTTCCTATGATGAGGGTTGTGGTCTGTGGTACTTAACACAGTCTGTTAGAGCTCAGATTCCTTTTCTTTGTTTTCTAGGGCATCTGTATAGTGCAATCAAATGCACTATTCTTTTGTTGATTAGGTCAAGTTGGAAGCTGTGTTTCCCAGAATCTCCCTCCTATGCTTCTAAGTTCAAGTTGGCTAAAAGTGGAACTTGCATGAGATTTGGGATGTAGAAGCGAAGCAGTAACCATTTCTCTCTTAAAGGTTTCTGAGGTCAGAGAAGGTGACAGATGACCCAGAGGTGCCTGATGGGTTCCAACTTGTTGTTCCTCACAAACTCTGTGACTGGCTCTTCTTCCCCATTCTAGGCCTAATCACAAACAGTGACCCCGGTCTCACCCCTAGACTCTTGGTAACCACAGAGGTGGCAGCTACAGATGAAACAGCTGTCCACAGACCTCTCCGTGAGTGCCCCATTCGCATTTCCACATCAGCAGTGGGACCTGACTGGATTCTCAGATTTTCCCTGCAAGCTCCGACTTCCCTGTCCACATCGGGGCTTCCTGAGAACACATAGTGACTCTTTACGATCTTCCGACTTCTCCTTCCAGACTGTATTAGTTTGCTCAAGCTACTGTAACAAAGTACCACAGGCTGGGTGACTTAGAAATTTATTTTCTCGCAGTCCTGGAGACTGGAAGTCTCAGATCAACATGTTGGCAGGGCTGCTGCCTTCTGATGTCTCTGTCTTGGCTTGTAGATGGCCGTCTTCCCTCTTTGTCTTCATATGCTCTTCCTTCTGTGTGTCTCTATCCTAATCTCTTCTTATAAGGACGCTGATCATATTAGTTCAGATCCCATTCTAGTGACCTTACTTAACTCGAATCACCTCTTTAAAGATTATTTCCGGATACAGTCATATTCTGAGGTACTAGAGGTTAGGATTTCAATGTATGAATTTGGAGAACATAATTCCGCTCATAACACAGGCCTTTACTTTCCAGATCCCCCACAGTGGTGGCAAGTCTAATTCTTATAGTAAATCCCCTATTTGAGGACATGCGCACTTCTTAGTCCTGACACAGAAATTGGTAGTAGAAGTGTGATGCTGCTGTAGAACATGGAAATGAGTGGTATTGGCTTTGGGACTAAACAGGAGGCAGTGGCTGAAGAGGTATGGGATCAGAGGGTACCCCAAACTGCACCCTGCCTCCAGCCTGCAGAGAGACAGCAGGGGGCTCTGACCAAGGTTGGGCCAGAGTCCCTCACCGTCAAGCATTCAGGGGATGACCCTAGACCAAGACTTCTGAAACCTCCCTGCCATGACTCACTTTGCTGATGGCTAAGCCTAGGATCTGAAGACACAGTCCTTGTCGAGAATGTCCAGACTGATCCTGCTCCCAAGCCGAGCACCAGACAGGATCCTCCAACCCTTGGCAAGAGCCATCTTCATCAGATGACAGACTCACATGCAAAGCAATTAGACAACCACCTGAGACGATCTATAATTAACTGTCTATGCGTACGTCCCTCCTTTCCCCTCCACTATGCTCCAGCCAAACCAAACCACTTACAGTTTCCTGAAATGTCAGGTTATTTCATGCCTTGGGGCCTTTGTTCCACCGCTCCCTCCTGCCCGGAAGCCCCTGCCTACATAGCGATCTTGCAAACCTCTCTTCATCTTTCAATCATCACCTTTTCTATGAAGCTTTCTCTTTTGGCACCTGAGTGTCTGTAATTTATCAAGCCCTTGCCATGTGAAAAGGAATGGGCAAAGTGTTTCATTTTATCTTCTCCATAGCCCCATGAGCTGTTCTTAGCCCCTCATTTGCAGATGATATAACTAAGATCCAGAGAAATGAAGTGGTTTGTCCAAGTTCACCCAGCTTATAGGCGGTGCAGCTGGGCTTCGAACTCAGACCATTGATCCCAGCCTGGCTTTGCACATACTCATATATACAATACAGACAGCTCCCTTACAGCCAGGTTTGAGCTACAGGCTGAGGCCATCCCGGGTCCTTACTACCATCCTGTTGTGTGTATTACAACAGGCTAGAGGCCAGCAACCCCATCTGAGAGCAGTCCTTGCTAAGTATGGCCAGTGTGCAGGTCTCTCCTGGAGTGCCTGGACAGGACAAAGAAATGCCTGTCTACATCAGATGGGGCACTCTGTTCCAAGGGGCAGCTCCCATGGATGGATGGGAACTTACAGATGATCTAGGTGGAACCACAGATAATGAGAGAAAGAAAAGATTGTTTAGTCAGTGGTGTTAGGAAGCTGGCTGGTCATGAGGAGCCAGAGAATGCTACATGGCTGCTTTATGCCAAAAGATTCCAGACAGATAAAACACGTAAGTATGGAAAGTAAAACTATAAACCTCATAGAAGAAAATGTCATTGAATGTCAATAATCAAATACCCAAAAGCACAAACCATAAGAGCTAAAGAGACAAAAATAAGTAGCTATCACAACTTAGTAGTCCTGGGGTTTAACAAGAGCACCACAGCCAGAGCTCACAGATTAATGACAGACTGGAATAAGGTATTACAGCATCTAATGTGAATAATGGATTACTATCTACCCTAGACTCTACCAGGAAGTCCGAGTTATCAAGAAAAAAGACGGGAAACCCAGTATTTTTCGAGGAGCAGGGATATGGATAGGCAATTCACAGAAAATGAATAATGAGGTGATGCTCTTACTCCCTAGAAATCACAGATATGCAAATTAAATTATGAATGAGGCAGTGCTTTGCAGCCCTCACATTAGCAGAAACTGGAAAAGAAAATTCGTAGTTCAGGTGAGGACATGAGGAGCTGGGAATACTTGCGCACTGCTTGCTGGGAGTTCTAAGTTGGTACAGCTGTTTTGGAAAGCAATTTAACAGAATTTAGTAAAATTATGGGTATTTATGTCCTATGATCCAGCAATTCCACTCCCATTTATACAACCCAGAGATTTTCCACAGATCTAATAAGAGAACCAGTATAAGGATGTTTGTCAACAGCATTTATTATTTCTAGTAGAAGGAACTTAAACTTGGGGGGGGGGTGGTCCATCACTGGAGGGATAATTAAGCAAAATGTGCTGGAGAATAAAATGCCAAACAACAGTGAGAAGCTGTGGACTAAATGTACATAAATCAAAATCTATCGATGGATAGATCTTGAAAGCATGCATTTGAAAGGGCGGAGTCAGAACCAGAAGGGACTTTATGCCATAGTACCCTTTACATAAATTAAAAGCCAAGTATGCATAAGAAAACTCCAGCGACTTGACAAGGAGGCATTCGTATTTAAATTTTTGCATAATGCTCACTGCAGTTAGAAATTCCAGGGGCTGGGTGGTGGGGAGGGTTGTGGAGATCAGAGATGGGATAGGAAATAAATAGCTTAGAAGTAAACAAACAGACCTGGAGGGGGGGCCTACCTGGGTAGGTGGTGATGATGAGGACTGAACCCAAGGGCATAAGGAGCTCCACCTTGGGAGCCAAGGTCCTCACTGAGGAGGAGAGAGGGAAGCCCCCTAGAGGGAAAGCACAGGAGCACAGGAACCAGCTTGCTAGTGATGGTCCTAGAGTAAACTGCCCAGTTTCTAATCCTGGCTCTACCACTTAATGGATTTGACCTTGCGCGAGTGACTTCATGGGACTCGGCCTCAGCCTCTTTGGGGTAAAATGGAAATGCCAGCCATACCTACATCAAAGGATCATTTGAACAAACAGTTTAGATGGCATCAGTGCACAGAACCTGATAGGCAGTGGGGGCTCGGTGAGCATGAGCCACAACTGTTTCTATATGAATTCTGTGTTCGATGGTACTGATAGTACTGTACTTTAAAGTCCTAAAGGGGTGTGACAATGAGGACACATATCGGGTCTTTCTTTAATCACCAGTTGCACAGATCATTTCATTCCACCATTCCACCAGGATGGTCTTCCAGCCCCGGATGTTGTTACAACCACCTTCTCCCTAGAAACCACAATGGCCTCTGCCACTACCTCTTTTGTACCAGACTAGACACTGGGGATGCTGCCAAGAGCCAGGCAGGAGAGCACAGGAAAGCTCAGACACCCATCTGGTTTTGCGTCCTGGAGCTGCACTCTCTGTGCTCACAATCTTACTGTCTTTATCCCTAAATACAGATAAAAATAGACGAAGTTGTTGTGAGCAGTAAAATGTGACAATGTCCAGAAAGCTCTAAGAACATAGCAAGTGCTATGTAACTAATAGTTACTGTTACTATTACCCGAGCCGTGCGGGGACGGCACTCCCAGGAGAGGAGAGCCTGGCCCCTCTAGATTAGGTGAGAACACCCTCGCAGAGATGGAAAGATGAGGGAATAGTGTGTGTACAGTCTACAAGAGGCCCTCAGCTCTGCCTGGGAGCTGCTAGCTGCGGTGTGCAGTGGGCCTCCAGTACAGAAAGACCCCAGTGCTTAAAGGAAAGTGTCTGTTAGCAAAACAGAGCCCTGGGGATCAGCGCCTGCTTCATAGCAGAGCATGCTGGAAAGCAGACACTGTCAGATCAGGAAAATGATTTTATTATTCTTATAAATGATTATTCTACTTCCCTTGGGAACTCAAGAGGAGCTTATAAGAGAGAAACTCAGCTTCCCAATGACGGGGCTGTTTTCAAATCAGAGTTGGCATTTGCATCAATTTTGCCGAGGGTTAGCAATTCTTTTTTCCCACTCCAGCATGATGGAGTGGGATAAGAGAGCTGGGTCCCTTGCATGAGAGGAAAATGTGTCTGAGGCTGCAGCCCTGGGGAAAAGATGAAGGGTTGTTGGCTCAGCCAGTATGATGGGAAGGATGATTGTGATGAGGAACAGCATGAGGGGCTGATGGGCTCCAACAGAATATGGTCAACTGGTGACTTTGACCAGAACCCCCAGCCTCCTCCCCAAGGCAGCAGCGGGGAGGGCAAAAGGCTGGTTGAGTGCCACTGTGGCAAGTGCTTCCCAAAACCCATTAGAGGCATCGTCTCTTTCCTGGCTGGGAAAGTTTCTGTCCATTTATGCTTTTAATTGACTTAAGGTTTTTTTCCTGATTTCGCTGATTTCTCCTCTGAGCCTCCCACTCACACACATCAGAAATCTTCAGAGAGCTCTTATCTGAATTAGACGGCCCATGGCTAGACACCTCCAGTGTTCTCCCATGGCCTCAAGATCAGCTTATATTTCTCAGACTCTTCCTGCCTGGAGTCCACTTGCCTAAGACTGACTACCTTTGCTGGATTTTACTACTTCCTTGCATTCAAGGTCCTCCCTCCACAATCTTCCTCTCTGACCTCAACTCCACATGGACCCTCTGTTCCCTCCAGACTCTCTGCAGACCCCCTGTTCATTCCCACTGCCATAACTGTGTTCATATACCCACCCTCAGCAGCCCTCTCTACTCCTTTCTGCCTCTCATCAACAACTCCATTCCTAAGTTCACTGAGCTCCATCCCTGGGCCAGACCATGGGCTAGGGACCAGGGGCACAGAGAAGACCAAGGCAGAGCTTCTCCTCTCACAGAGCTAGTGAGGGGGAGAGATGACAAGGGGGAGACCAGCCACAAGGATAGGAACTCAGTGTGGTCAGCAAAATAGTAAGAGAGAGCACACCACACAGTGGGGCACAAATGGGGGAACAATCAGAGGATGCCCAGGATATCCCTTTCTAGTGCCAAACCTGGTTCCATCCATCACCTCCAAAGCCCCCCCTGCCCTGCCAGCATGAGTCTCTAGAATGCATCTGAGCATCTGAGAGACAGTCCGTGAAAGGTTAAGGGTGCACTCTGAAGGCTGGCTACCTGAGCCTAGAGTCCCAGCTCTATCTCACATGCTACCTGTGTGACTTGGGCAAGTTACTTAACCTCTCTGAGCCTCCGTTTCCTTATCTGTAAAACGAAGAGAATAATAGTACCAACCTCCCACCTACCAGTGTGATTATAAGGATTAAATGACATAAACCTGTAGGGCACTACTTGGAACAGTACCCATCTCAGTGTTACTGCTGTCGAAGTGCCTGCCACTGTGATCAAGGGCATTCCTGACACACCACCTGCGGGTCTTCTCCAGCATGCCATCGCTGCCCCAGAAATGCTGCTGGAAGGTGGCACTCAACTAGAGCTTGGCTTCCATCTCCATCAACACCCACACATCCCCCTAGCACTCCACTTTTATCTCTATAATGACGGTTTTTCTGTTGATCATAATCTACCTCATTGGCTCACATATCATCCATTGACTCCCAAAGAGTGTTAATCATATTGCATGTTGATTGGCATTAAAAAAAATAATAATAAAAAAAGAAACTTCTGTCTTGAACATCTAAGAATAGACTCTGCAGTTAAGTCTTCCAGCTTCGGGCCTCGGACGGAATTGGAAGAGGAAGTGATCATTTGTCGTCTTTCTTTATAAGCTGCATTTCTGGCATCGCTTCGATGCTAAATGGGACTTTTTAAAAATAGTCATAACGAGCATTTGGACAGGCTCCATTATGGACAGTGGAGAATGTAGCCACGAAGAGTCAGCATGTGTGAAATCTGACCCAGCTCCAGTCGAATGGCCAGTGACGGCCAGTGACAGCAGGGACACTGGCTCGAGAGGACCCTTGGGAATATGGTATTGGTTTGACACTGGAGCCCTACATGTCTCTGTCCTACAGCAGACACTTACTCCCCAGAGCTCCAGGTGGGATCAGCCAGATGAGAGGCTGTTCCTCCTGCTGTGGCCACTGCTCTGCTGGGAACCATGAATGCGACTCCTCAGGAAAACATCTGAGGGCTGTTCTTTTTTGGAGACTTGTCTCTTCAGGATCAAGTCCTGGTCAGACCTTAAAATGTCAGTGAATATTGGCTGAGAACCTTGTTCACGGGCAGCAGGTTTGGCAGGGAGGAGAATTTGTGAAGAGGGAACAGCCCAGCCCGGCCACTGGGGCACAGCATCATGAGTGGAAGGAGCTGAGTCTGCAAAGGCAGATGCCCCTGGATTCTGGAGCTCTCACAGGTGCCTTCATCTCGGTACACCCTGGCTTGCCATCTGTAAAGTGGGGGTGATGATAATTGGGTCATGGAGATATGGTAAGGAACTGCGGTACCTAAAACGGAAAATGTGGTAGCATTTACTCATATTGTGAAGTCACTGGGAGAGAAACCCCTGCAGAGCCAGGTGCAGTTGGCACACATAAAGACCACGCCAGGCAGGTGGGAAGATGCTTCATTCTGGGGAGAAAGACAGAGATGTCCTGTCAGCCGGCATCCCAAAGTTGATGCTGCCATGCCGTCCACCTGAAGGGGCTCCAAGGATGACTGACTGATGTCCACAATCTTCTGCCTCCTCCTGCCCCTGCCCCTCCCATTATTCCTCGCCAGATATTGCTGCCTATTCCAGACACTCTGCTCTGCCCCTCTGCAGCCCAGGCCACTGGGTCTTCCTCTTTTTACTCCTCATCTTCCTCTTCTTCTCCCTCCTCCCGCTCCTTCTTGGTTAGCTCCAATCCCACCACTCTATCTTGTCTTCTTTTAGCCAGAGGAAAAAGTAAAAAATCAAGTTCAAGGAACGGAAAGGAACATCCTTGACTCAAGTCAGTGTGGCCATCAGCAGACCAAGGCCCAAGGTCTCCATCTGGATGTGCCCTCATCTGGAAGCATACTGCTGGGGGAAGACAGACAGCCCCCAGAGCCCAACCCAAATTAGTACATACAGGAAAATGATAACCCAGAGAGGGAAAGGGATCTGAATCCTTGAAAGCCCATGGCAGAGCCCATACTCCAGACCCCAGTCAGGACCTTTTCCCTAGACTCGGTCACATAGTGTGCAGGGTTTAGGCATGTTTGGGAATTAACCTCCAGCTGCTTCTTCCACAGGTAGGCAGCTGAGTCCCAGAATCTAAGCTGCAGGCCAGGTTATTAGCTGAGTTCAAATGAAAACTCAGGCCCCTCTGTTCCTCACTGCCCTCTTCTCCTTCCGCACCCACTGGCCCACCAGCTTTAGAAGGACTGCAGAGGCAGGAACAACTCCCACTCAACACTGAAACATTCTGTTTCTTCCTCCAGTGCCCCCATACCACACACACACTCACAGGCATCCCCTGTTGATAATGACAGATGTGGGGGATTGTCTCTCTTTTCCCTCTTTGCATTTTAAGAGACATTTATCAATTTATCAATATTTACCAATCAATCAACAAGTAAACTTCCTGGTGCTCAGCAATGTATTTACTTTGACATGAGAATCAATGCAGAAGGTACTAAATTTACCCTCAAAGCACTCACAGTCAGGTGGGAGGGACCAGCCTTGCTGATCCGGATGGCAGAAAGCCCTAGCTCGGGAGAAGCCCCTGTGTGAATCCACTGGCAAGGGGGGCTTTGGAATAAGGGCAGACAGCAGAGAGATACCTTGTTCATATATTTTTATGACAGTTTTATTGAGATACAATTTCCATCCCATACAATTCACCCACTTCAAGTGTACAATTCAGTGGTTTTTAGCATATTCACGGGGTTGTGCTAACATCATCACAGTCACTCCAGAAAGAAACTCTGGACCCATTAACAGTCACTCACTATGCCCCCTTCCCCAGCCCTAGGCATCCACTAATTTACATTCTGTCTCTAAGTTTGGCTGCTCTGGACGTGGCATACCCATGAAATCGGACAGTGTGCAATCTTTGGTGACCGTCTTTTTTCACTTAGCATGATGTTCAGTGTGACAGCATCTCTCCATACTTCGTTGCCAGGTACAGCCAAATACCATGCCTTTGTATGGATACACCACATGCTGTGTACCCACTCATCAGTTGAAGAACTCTTGGGTTGTTTCCACTCTGGGGCTGTTGGGAGTTATGCTGCTATGAACCTTTGAATGCAAGTTTTTGTACAGACGTGTTTTCATTGTGTCGGGTATATACTGAGGAGTGGAATTGCCAGGCATTAAACCCTGTTTAAGGGGCTCCTGGGTGGCTCAGTCGGTTAAGCATCTGCCTTTGACTCAGATCATGATCCCGGACTCCTGGGATCAAGCCCCACATCCTGCTGAGCAAGAAGACTGCTTCTCCCTCTCTCACTCTCCTTGCTTGTGTTCCCTCTCTCACTGTCTCTCTCTGTCAAACAAATAAATAAAAATTTAAAAAAAAAACCCTCTGTTTAGTACTTTGAGGAACTGACAGACTGTTTCCAAAGAGGCCATACCAGTTTATATTTTTTAAAGATTTTATTTATTTATTTGACACACAGAGATATCACAAGTAGGCAGAGAAGCAGGCAGAGAGAGAGGGGGAAACAGGCTCCCTGCTGAGCAGAGAGCCTGATGCAGGACTCGATCCCAGGACCCTGAGATCATGACCTGAGTTGAAGGCAGAGGCTTAACCCACTGAGCCACCCAGGCGCCCCCCAGTTTATATTTTTACCAGTGAAGTATGAGAGTTCCAGCTTTTCCACATCCTTGCCAGCATTTATGTGCCTTTGTGATTACAGCTCTCCTAGTGGATGGGAAGTGATACCTCAGTGTGGTTTTGATTTGCATTTTCCTAAAGACTAGTTGTAGTGAACATCTTTTCATGTGTTTATTGGCCATTAGTACATTTTCTTTGGGAAACTTTCTATTCAGATTCTTTGCCCATTTTTAAATTTAGTTATTTGCCTTGCTTCAGTTTTAACCCTTTGTCTAATAGACTTGACTTTCAGTTCCGTTAGGATTAGTAAATATTTTAATCTGTCAAATCAGAAATACTCGTTTTAAAATGTGTTTGACTCCCATGCCCCAAACTGTATCACATTTTTTACATTATTCCAAAGTTTGGTTGGAAAACAACAGATCATCAGACAGCCAGAGGGACAGATGTGAACTGTTAGGAAGACAAGTGTGAGCTTGAATCCTGCAAACCAGAGTTTCTGAGTGCCCGTTTCTCACCAGACACATGATAGGGGTCAGTGCTGGCCATCTTTCTTACAGCCCTTCAAGCAGAGTGGGAACCAGTCTTAGGGCAAGGAGAAGCAGCACCTGCCTGTGGGACAGAGGCCCAACTTGGTCTAGAGGCAACAAATTTGGAAATGACTCCCACCTTGGGAGAGCTTCTATACCCCACCCCATCCTCTACCCACCTGCCTAGTCCCTCACACTCAGAGAATCACCAGCCAGCTTGAAGGAGGTTGGTCATGTGTACAAGAGCAGGGTATTAGACTGTGCCCTGTTCTGTGTAAGAAGCATCCTCTTGAGCATCTACCATGTACCAAGTTCTGGACTTGGTAGACCAGTACACTAACCATCCCTGGACTTTCATTAATCATAGTCTGGTGGGGAAACAGGTTATCTGTGCTTTTATAGAGGGTCTCATAAGAGGTTTGGGGACACGGTTGGAGGGCTTGGTTCAACCTGGAAGTCCTGGAAGGCTTCCTGGGAGAAGGACCTCAGGCTGGTCTGAATGATTTAACAGAAGTCATTCATTCAGGCATCCCTGGCTCAGGGCACAGTCAACACCCACCCCAGGAGCAGGGGAAACTTCAGTGACTACACATTCAACTTTATTTGATCAATAATGCTCATAATACCTTTTGTACTTGATATTTCTTCTTCATTTGTTTGTAAATTTCATAAATCTTGGTTGAAGAAAAAGGACAAAACCCTTGTCTACAAGAAATTCCTCCATCGCAGGCACTGCGTTCACCTTCTCTGAATTCCATTTCACCGAGCTCCAGATTCAACTAGGGGTGCTTTACATTGGCCTTTGGACTGTAGCTTTCTCAGAAGCAGGGACAATTTAGCAAGCACAAGACAGTGACCTCCCAGAGATCCAAAACTGCATCTTTCCTCTCTGAATGTGACTCCCCCACTCTGAGAACAGAGTCTGACCCACAGCAAGTGTCCTGTGGATGTTGGAAGGTGGAAGACAGCATCAAAGCTGAGATGCACTGGGTGAGCCTGGGTCCTGGGTCACAGACTCTCTAAGGGCAAGGCCAGGATTGTTCATGAGGGCATCCCTCCACTTCTTATTTTGGGGTCTCTCCAGCACAGAGCCTTGCACGGTACCTGGCTGATATTCAATGCAAGGCTGTTGAATGTGGCTAAAACATTTTGAATCATCAAATACAACTGGACAATTTTTATAGAATGACAGCCTTCTTTTTGGATGACTTTGAGTAAGTTATTGGAAAGGGGCTGGCAAGAGTGGTCAGGGGGAGTCTCTGTCCCACCCACATTTTCAGCCATCTGATGCCTCCTTCCTGCCTGCTACTTCTGATCTGACCTCTGCCAACTGAAATGGAGCATCTGAGCTTTCCCCAGGGAATAAGGATTTCTGTTCCTCAGGGGAATTAGCCTGGTGGGGGTGACAGCTGTTAGGGCTAAGAAGTGTTTTCCTCATGTCAGTGAGCCTTGCACCCCTGAACCTTGGGTACAGGGCAGGTGAGAGAAGGGGGACAAATTTTGTTTCAACATATTTGGGCTAGGGCTCTTGGCTAAACAAGCAAACACAAAGCTTTATAAGAAATTCTCATGGCACAACTGGGTGGCTCAGTCAGTTAAGCATCCAACTCTTGATTTCTGTCTGCTTTGGTCGTGATCTCGGGGTCCTAAAATCGAGCCCCACATTGGACTCTGTGTTCACTGGGGAATCTGCTTGAGGCTTCTCTCTCTTCCTCTCCCTCTGCCCCTCCTCCCACTCACGTGCTCACTCTCTCTTTCTCTTTCCCAACTATATAAACACACCTTTTAAAAATTTTCACTTTAAAACTTCTGAAATGGGGGGCACCTGGGTGGCTCAGTGGGTTAAGCCTCTGCTTTCAGCTCAGGTCATGATCTCAGGGTCCTGGGATCGAACCCCACATCGGGCTCTCTGCTCGGCAGGGAGCCTGCTTCCCCCTACTCTCTCTGCCTGCCTTTCTGCCTACTTGTGATTTCTCTGTCAAATAAATAAATAAATAATCTTAAAAAAAAAAAAACAAAAACAACAACAACAAAAAGCTTCCGAAATGCAAAAGGAAGGACTTCGTGCACTAAGCCGTGAAGAGCTGATCAAGTGTGAATGGGGCATAGTGCATTTTGGTCCCAACAGCACTGTGTAAAGCCAAGTAAAAATGGCTTCACTCAAGTGACATCATCAGTTGGGTTTTAGCAACGTGTTCATTGTTTCTCTTTTTATAAAATGCATACAAAATAATGCACATACACAATATTAAGCAATAAGTAATGACCTGAAGTTTACAGTGACAAATAACGTCTCCTGACCTCTGAAAAGGCAGCAGCATCTCAAAGCCATGATTGATGCTTCATCTTCGGAGACCCTCATTTTCACACACCCCCTCCTAAATCTTCTCTCCTAATTTTATATTTGCAGTTATTTTTCTTAGGGGGCCCCCAAATTGTGTGAGTTTCAGGTACTGTAAAACCCATATCTGCCCCTCTCTGACTGCCTCACTCTCCTTCCTACTCCAGTCCTGCTCCTCAGAGGAAAAACAACTCCAACTCTTCTGCATATTTTCTCTGGTCTGTGTCTTCCTCTTGCTAAGCCACTCATAAGGCCGGTCCCTGATCTGTTGTAGGGAACATCGATCACCTCCTCCTATGAAGGGTGAGAATTGAGCCCTCTCCCCGCTCACTCTCTCCCTCACTCCCTCCCTCACGCCTTGCCATCTCACCACCTTTCCTCCCCGTCACATAATGATTTGCAGATGAATTACTATAGCGTGTGTATTTCTAAAACCACATAAATATTTTTCACAACTGAGACAAATAGCATATTATAATTACATGTATTTTCTTGTACACATTTTCATTTTTCCTGAAGTTGAAATTGCCTTACCTTTTTGTTTGTTTGTTTTCTGGGCATCAATCACTAATTCATGCTAAACACTGACCCAGTTGTAAAACAATTCTCAGTTAAATATATGAGGTAATCTCTACTTTTTTTTTTCCTGGTAATATCTTTCCTGGATCCCTCCATCCTCCTGCACTGGTCTGCAAAGCTGCTCTCTGGGTCTGCTGAGCCTCTGTCTCCTGGGACATCCTTTGTCATCAGCTTACAAATTCCCTTCACCTCTCTGTGTTGGCTCCTCTGTATCCTGGATCCCGTGGTTCTTGTTTTGGTTTGTTTTGTGACTCCTTCATATTTATAGAGCACTTCTTTATTATTTTATTTTATTTTATTTTATTTTTTCAGTGTTCCAAGGTTCATTGTTTATGTACCACACCCAGTGCTCCATGCAATACGTGCCCTCCTTAATACCCACCACCAGGTTCACCTATCTCCCTACCCCCTCCTCTCCAAAACCCTCAGTTTGTTTCTGAGAGTCCAGAGTCTCTTGTGGTTCATCTCCCCCTCTGATTTCCCCCAATTCACTTTTCCATTCCTTCTCTTAATGTCCTCCATGTTATTCCTTATGCTCCACAAGTAAGTTAAACCATATGATAGTTGACTTTCTCCGTTTGACTTATTTCACTCAGCATAATCTCTTCCAGTCCCGTCCATGTTGATATAAAAGGGTTTTCATCCTTTCTGATGGAGGCATATACTCCGTTGTATATATGGACCATATCTTCTTTATCCATTTGTCTATCAAAGGGCATCTTGATTCTTTCCACAGTTTGGCTATTGTGACCATTGCTGCTGTGAACATTGGGGTACATATGACCCTTCTTTTCACTGCATCTGTATCTTTGGGATGAATACCCAGTAGTGCAATTGCAGGGTCATAGGGTGGTATGGCACCCCCTTCTAAAAAAATGGGTGCCTGAGAGGTCATTGTTCCATCCTTGACAGTTGGACCACACAGAGAATTCTAGACTGGAAAACATTTCTCCTAAGGAATTTGGAGGATTTGCTCCTTATCTGCCAGCATCCTGGGTTGCTGCTAAGAGGTCTGATACCATTTTGAGTCATACTTGAGTTATACTTTTTGTGGTGAATTCTGTCTCCCTCCCTCTCCCCACCCCAAAAGATTTTAGGATCTTTGCTTCATCTTTAGAACTTTGGCCTTGGCACGGGTCATTTTTCATCCACTGTGCTGAGCAGGTGACAAGCCCTTTCTATCTGAAACGCAAGTCCTTCAGTATAGGAAATATACTTCTATGATGTCTTTGATAATCCCCCCCCCCACCAATTCTTCTCTGTTCTTCCTTTCTGGAATGCCTGTTAGTTAGACTTAGACCTTATAGACTGAGTAAGTCCATAATTTTCCTTTCTTTCCCTTTCCTCCCCTTTCCTTTCCTTTTCTTCTTCTTCTTTTTTTTTTTTTTTGTCCTATTTCTACTTTTGTTTTTCTCCATTCTGGAATACTTTTCCTGACTTCTGTATGGGTGTGATAAGCTAGGCTGTCAGCATGCTTGTGGAGGCTGAGCAAAAGAAGGGGGCTGGACTCTCCCCAGTCGGTTACAGACTGTGACTTGATTCCTCTGTGTTCAGGGCCATCCCAGCACCCCCTCTGCTCTGTGTCAGATGTCCTGAATTCAGGGCCTCCTTGGTAGAGTTTCTTCCAAGCCATCTCCCATAGTCACCCAAAGAAAAGGAGGTCTGGGGGTCTGCCTGCTCCTTACATGAACTTGTATGCTGTCTACCTGTCTTGAGTCTTCCTCATGTGTTGAGAGGTAACTGGGCCTTCCCATCCCTGAACTCTCGCAGGTATCCTGGCTGCGGACACGTGCCCTCAGCTACCTCACCACCAGCCTCCCTTCTTCCCAAATTACTTGATCTCTCCTGTCTGCTGTCTTCTTTACTCCTAATCTCTTTGTCTTGGCAAATTTATACCATCTTTATTCCTTTCTCTGCTTTTTTCTCAATATCTCAGGAGGCACTAGGGATAAATGCATGTGTGCAAACTACCCTGTTTAACTCAGAGTCTCTATTTTTATTTCTTTTGTTTCAAAAATGGCAATTTTATATTGTTTCATACCAAACAGAGCTGTGATTTGTATTTCACCATTTAAAATGCCAAGTTTCTTACATTTTACAGTTCTAACACATTTTCAAGAGCCTAAAAAACTTCTCTTCTGGGAATCTCAAGGAAAGATATGTTCACTCCACCTCAAATTCTTTATGCCCTGCTTAGGATACAGTCGTCAAGTAATCAGTGAGAACTGACTGGATTATTACCACATTATTAAGTTGGATACTCAGGTCCCTGGAAGACCCAAGGCCATAGCAGTGAACATGGAAATCCAGGCTTCAAACAGATGGTGAAGAGCAGCCTGAACAGGAGGTGGGAGAAAGGACAGAGAGGATGGTCCAAGGAAGGCCAAGGGGACATGAGGGTCCCATCTACCTGTTGTCACCCCAACTTCATGGTTCCACTGGCCCATAGGATGGGTCAGCCACACCTGTGGAGCACAAGTGAGGCCCATAATCTTGCCAAACCTGGATTCTTTACCTGGACAGTGCAGGAAGCAAGCAGACCTTCATGCCTTAGAAAGTTGTTGAAGGAGTGAACTGACATAATAAATCTGAAAGCTCCTGGAAAATAAAAGGGCTATATAAATGCACAGTGTCATTATCAGATCTAGTGTGGCTCAGACAAGTCTGGTCCTAACACATTGTAACTTTACTGGGCAAGTACATTACAATAATCTGTTGCGGAGACAGAAATATACCTTGCACATGACAAATGTCTAGAATACCTTTAAAGTAGAAATGCAGCATTCATTAAAGAAATTAAAGCCCAGGGCATCCAAGGTTGACTCAGAAAGAGATCTGCTCTATTCCTTTCTTCTCTTGCCATGGAGATCTTGGAGGACATGTGTTAGAGTGACAGCATCCCAGATGGAGGGACTCTGGGGCCCTCGGTCACCAGGTGGAGGCTAGTCCTTGCTGACCCATATTAGACTTGACCTAAGTGAGAAACAAACTCTTGTTGTACTAAAGCCACTAAGATTTGGGGGTTTACTTGTTACCACAGCATGGTAACACACAGAAGCTAGGGATCATCCTTGTGACCAATGGCCCAAGTGAGACCATGATCCTTGTCCCACTCAGGAAAGGATGAACATGGACTATGGATGAAATAAAGGAAAATAATCTAATAATGTAATGTAATGTTTTTTCCCTTTCTGGAGAAGTCTTCAGATGGGGGAAGCTGAATCCTGCCCCCAAAGCCTGTGTACACCATTGGTGTGGGGACCGCCATATCAGTCTGCAGATATCCATCCAGAGTCCTTCCTGCCCCAAACCTCAGTGAGGCCAGCAGCACCTCCCTCCCTCCACTGACCAGTTTTCAGGGGTGAGGGAAGACTTCTGCTCTCTCCTTCTCTCCTCCTAGCCTTCAGCCCTACACCCAAGGGGTGGAGGCGAGCAGGTGCCTAAAGGGCAACCTCCACACCCCTCAGCTCTCAGGTGCCAGGCAGGAGAGCAAACCATACCCTTCAACTCCACGAGTCCCACAGTCATGGTATCTTAATCCATCAGGCTGCTGTGAGAGAACACCGCAGACTGAGAGGCTTAGACACAATAGATGTTTATTTCCCTGGGTTCTGGAGGCTGGTGACCTGAGCTCATGGTGCCAGTATGGTCAGGTAAGGGTCCTCTTCAGGGTTGCACATGGCCCGTTGTATCCTCGCGGGACAGAAAGGGTGAGGGATCTCCCTGAGGCGTCTTAGAAGGAACTAATTCCATTCATGAGGGCTCCACCCTCATGACTTCAGCAACCTCCCAGTGGCCCTACCTATTAATGCCATCACCTTTGGGGGTTAAGATTTCAACACAGGACTTCTGGGGGGACACAGACATGTAGACCCTAACATGTGCGTGAAGGCTACATGGGGGAGGAGAGGACATCTAAATAGAGTTTCAGATAAAAACTTTAACATGGACTCAATTTCTAATAACTCAAAGTGACAGAAAAGTGGTAGACTCTGCCCAACATGTTACTAAGAACAGAAGAGAGTCAACATATCACAGTGGAGGGTGGTGATTAGAGAGAAATGAAATCATCTCCTGTTTCTACCCCAAGTAAGACTATTCAGTAAACCATACATGTATCCAGAACTCAGCCTCTGATTTTTAATGTGTATGTGAGCAACCAAAGATTTGTTTTAAATTATCCCACCCATTTTTACAGATAGGTAAAACCAGAGAAGAGAGGTGTTTTGTTCAAAGATACTTATGTCATAGCAGAACCTAGAACAACTGGCGTCCGCTGACTCCTGACAGCGTTAGAGGAGCACCTCTACAGGACCTTGTCCTTCATCATCCAGCTCAAGCTACAGGGACAGCCTTCTGATTCCCAACTACTGAATAGCCTCTCACGTTCCAGGGAGGCCTCCCCTCCAGGGAGGTAGTGTGGAAGCCAGCTGAGATGGGAGACAATGCCTCCAGGACAGTGCTTTGCATCTACTTAAGGATTTGAAACCAAGGAGAGGCAAGATGCATGAAGGCGGGCTGCACGATGCCCTCTTTTGCTTGAATCCCCGTGAATTGCAGAACACACACATCCCTATTTACACATAAGCTGAGTGAAGACCCAAAACAAACCCAGAACGTCAAGATTGTTGGATGGTGTACAACTTCGGACAACCCACCTTATTTGTCCCCTCTGGGATTGTTGACTGGTGAGTTTGAAGAGTTGACTTCCCTGAGATCTAATTAAAAAGAGAAGTGGAATAAAGTGTGAGTAATGAACAGAATGCTCACACTCCCCTCTAAGGAAAGCAGTGTGTTTCCAAGTTGGCCGTAAATACCACTGAATCGTTTCATTTTTCAAAAGCTCCCAGCCAGCCTTCCATTTCTGCTGGAAATTGTGCAAACACGGCACATGGTCAGCACGCCTTGCTAACCACAGATTCCATTATATGTTTAATAATTGACTATTCAATAGAGCATTGATGCATTTTTGTCTGGAACTAATTCACCTTTGTCTGTGCCTCAGCACGAATGTTCAGTGAATCACAGATGGGATCGTGGACGGGCTTCGAGTGCCACTGCCCAATACAGAGCCACATCCTTGGGATTATTCATGTCAGGCCCTGTGCTCAGAAATGTTCTAGCATGCTAAAGCCACCTGAAAATGTGATTTATGAGAGCCGCGGAGTGCAAGACTACACCTTTTCCCTTCTAATGAGAACTAACAAATCACAGTCTACAGGCCGCTTAAACCAGTGGAGAAATTGTCGGCTGCAAAATTAACAAAAATGAACGCCCTTATAGCTCATTAAGGCTCCCGATCTACCCAGTTGGAAATTGGGCTGAGATGTGTTGGCTGGGGAAGCAGGTATTATTAGTAAATGCATATGTCTTAACTTCTCTGCACTGGAAGGAAAATCCCTACTCCCTCCTAAAGAATTTCTGCCTTGCCCTTATTGGCTTGGATTTATGAATTTGAGCAGTACGGCAAACAGCACAAACGGTGCGTAATTTTGTGATGAACTGGGTACACAGTCCTGCAGGGTGCTCTCCTGGGAAGGACCATCCCTATGCCTAGGCTCATATGCTGAGCAGGTTTGGCATGGCATGAAGCCATGGATTTAAGAGGGGGTGGGGAAGAACTTATTCCAAAGCCGTTCTTAACCCATCGCAATGATCTTGGCTATGTTTGCACCAAAAGTAGATGACTGGCTGGAGTGGATGTGCCCTCCAGCAGGAAAAGGCCCAATTCCCTCTGCCCAGCCCTGAAATAGTATTTGAAAATGGGGAAAACGCAGATATATGGGAAATATCTCTTCAAGTCTTTTGCAGAAACTGGGGATATGATTTGATAGCTAGCATATTGTTTCATAAACTTGTCCGTTAATTTAACATTTCCAGCCGCAGCATCAGATGTTAAGACTACCTTCTTGTTGTACCTTGAATTTGTCAATGGAGTTTCCCTTGCTTGGGGGTGTAAGGTCAATTTTTTTATTTTAGTGGCTGTCCTAAAGTAATGGATGACTAAATTTATTTATTCTATTAAGGGACTCTATTCTTCTATTGGGCACAGGGGAGGAAGAATGTTTCTGACTTTCTCTACAATCCTTATTGCTTTGATTTGTCCCATTTTGCTGACTTGAATGCAGGCAGGCAAATTAGTGTGGGCCCAGGGTCAGGAGTTGGAGGTCACCGGTTCTTCTTGGGGCCCCCAGAGCTTGCAACTGTAGCCCCGGTCACAATCAAATCTGCACTTTGGCCAAGACTGCAAAAGTTTGGCCCGCCGATCAATTTTTTTTTTTTTTTCACTAATCAGGAAGTTGCTAAAATACCCTCAAAACCCTGAGGTTTTTGAATGAATAGGACCCAGCTAGTGTTTTCCCTTTGTAATTCTCTTCCAGAATAGTCAAGCTGGAGAATGAACACCCAATAATTTTAGCTATAATAGCAACGAAAACTTATGTGACACTTACCAAAATGCAATCTCTGTTGTGTTTGTAACTCTTAACATATTCAATCCAACAATCGTGTAACTATCTCAAAATTACAGATATGGAAACTAAGGCACAGGGAGGTTAACAACTTGCTGAAGGTCACACAGCCAGTGGTGGAACGGGCCCAGAACACAGGCAGGTGGTACCACAGTCTGTGCATTTAACCAGGGAGTAGGGATGCAACGTATGATTGTGTCCTTAATGAGTAAAGAAAGACTTTGGATCTTTTCTGTCATGAATTCTTTCATTCAGTTCCCCATGGGTGCCCAGCATTGTGATCAACCTTGGGGACTGATAAAATATAAATACAGAGTATGGTCATTCCCTCCCACGATCCAAACTGAATGGAAAGGCGGGTACGGCCTGAGGCTGCAGAAAAGGCTCGGAGGCCAGGAGTTGTCCACTGCGCCTCTCATTGGCTGTGTGAGCCTGTAAGCACGTCCTTGAGGCCTCCTGAGGACACCTTGCAGGTGAGCAGTCACCTTGGAGGTGGCCATGGATGGGCAATGGAGGGCCCAGGTTTGGGGCAGAGCAGGGAGCAAGGGAGCATGGGCTCATACAGCTTCAGTTTGGAGATGAGAGTAAAGATGGCCTTCAGCACGTCACAAGCCTTAGCTACATGAGGTAGCCTCCGGTGGCTCTAGGAAGCCCCCATCCCACCCCCTGTCTGCCCCAGGCCTCAGCGCTGTGACAAGATGGCACTGTGCTACGCTGAGCGAGGAAAGGAGCCCTTCTGAGACGATGGAGCAAAGCTCCACACGCTTGGCCAAGCCTGCCATGTATCCTGGGGGCAGATGCTAGAAGCACGCTGGAGAGCAATGGGAAGACCTGCTTCCCAGGATAACCTCCTGGACCGTGACATGGGGCTTCCTACAGTACTCAATGGGACAGGCATTCTGGGAGAGGTGGGGGGCAGCCAACGCCTCCTGCCCTCGATGCCAGGGCCTGCTGGGTGCTACAGTGCTCCCTGTTCACCCCTTCAAAGATCTTTTGTTCCAGAAGGAGGATATGAATAAACCTATAAACATTCATTCAGCCTGTAAACATCCATTCTTCCTAAGGCAAGGGCTCAACCATGTGACCCACACAGCAGGTTGGCTGATGACTGTGACTGCCTCCTGGCTGTGTGAACACAGAGGGGCTCCGTGCAACCTCCAAGGGAGAGGCCAGACCCCAGAGCCCACTGGCAGACTAGGGGTCCTGTGGTTCCAGCTACACTGTGAGTTTCGAAGGGGTTAGCCATAGATGATTCTCCCAGAGAGGAAAGGGTCATTGGCCAGGCACTGGCCTGCCTGCTTTCCTGTCCCACATTCTCCCCAATCCTCACACTTGGGGAAAAGAAAGAGGTACCCTTTGCCAAGCATCTAAATGGGCCAGATACCTGCTTGGAGATTTACCCCTTGAGGCAGATGTTTGAAGTCCCATTTATATAGATGAGAAACTGAGCCTTGAGCATGAGAAGCTGGCCCATAGCTACGCAGCTGCTGAATAGCAGAATCAGGGTTCAAGGCCATCAGACAGGCCACGGGCCTGACTCACTCTGCTCACGGCAGGCTTGCTATTAGGATGCTCCATGGCCAGCCCTAGCCAGCCTCTCTGGCTGCACCCTCTCCATACTTGCTCTCCCTATGTGCCACTTCTCCTTCCACTCACGCCAAATTATTTGTATGTCCCAAGTGTGAAGGGGCCTTGCCTAGGCTTTTCTAAATTCCTCCCCTGTCTGTCCAACACTCCTCAAAGCTCAGCTCAGATGTCATTTGTTCTGGAAGGTTCTCCGGGACATCTCCTCCGCTGCCTCCACCACCACCAAGGCTAAGCTCCCCTCAGGGGCTCCCATGGCACCTGTGCTTACCTTTATCGTGGCTGACCAATGAATGTCATTGTCCTTTAATTTCTCTATACCCCTTGGGGCCAGACTGGACCAGATTCATTCCCTCGTTCAGAGCCTAGACCACAATCTGGCTCACCTGGGACTTGAGAACTATTTGTGGAACTGATGGTTACCACCAGGGAGGTGAGTGGGGGGATGACTGAAGTAGGTGATAGAGATGAAGGAGGGCACCTGTCATGGTGAACACCGGGGGTTGTGTGGAGGTGTTGGGTTGCTGTGTCGTACATTTGGAACTAGTATTACACGGTATTTTTAACTAACAGAATTTAAATAAAGACTTAAAAAAAACATTTGTGGGAAAGAAGGAACCCTGGCCCCATAGGTCCACTTACCACCTTTCCAGCCCCAGCTGGAAAGGAGGGCTGACCTCCACTACCACCTGACTCTCAGGGCTGGCAATGACACTAATATCTTCAGACCAGGGCACAGATTCCCAGGCTGGGGCAGTAAATTGACACTGCAGTCAATTTTTAGTCTTCCCGAAGGGCACGATTTGTTGGCTGATGATCCGCAGTGAATTTTTAATCACAGATGGCCGCTGCCCCTCCCCCTGCCCTTGCCAGGTCTCCATGCTGCCTGTGCTGAGGGAATGGGCCTCTGTTTGACTAGGCTCTGCAGTGAAACTAATCAAGAAGGGGATTGCTGCTTAAGCCTCTGATGCTGAGCCTCATGCAAACATTTTCATATGGTAACTGTCCCCTCAGGTCTGGGATAGTTCAGAGCCCAGCGCTGTAAGAGGTGTGGGGATGGTTTTCTCATACCTAGGCACAAGGGCCATGATCACCAGGAGAGGCATGGTTGGTGGACCGACATTTAGGCCGATGTGGATCTAGGCTTCTCAAGTCAGAACGTCTTTCGTGTCTGTGACCTCAAGGAAACTTCCTGACAACATAGGGGAGTTATCATTAAAGCTATTCTTTTACTCGATGCTTACAAGATGCCGGGCAGAGCACACACTTGCTTTGGAAGCACTGTCTTTTCTATGTCCACAGCATCTATGAGATAGGTTCTATTGAGGTCCACATATCTCAGATGGATCCCAGGGTGTTGGGTTCCTTGCCCAAAGTCACGCAGCTGGGTGATGGGAGGTCTGGAAACCATGCACTTGACCACTTATATAAGCAACATGCCCATTCTGCAGATGAAAAATTAGTACACAGTGGATCCAGGGCAGGATCAGAACCAAGGCGCAGAGAAATGAGCAGAGGCTCCAGCATCAGCTAGAACTGGATGTAAGTCTTGACTCTGTCACTTACAATATGCATGGCCTCGGGCAAGTTGCTCTGGCTCCTGGAGTGTGAAACAGAGAAACAGCACCTGTCTTGAAAGACTGCTGCAAAGCTCCCTTGTGTGCTGCTTTGAGAAAATCAAAAGCTTTTGACTCTGGCCGTCTTCTAGACTCCTGCAGCAGTAAGTCTTCTGTAGCTGGTGAGTCATCCTGGGCTCAGGCTCTCGGGGTCTGTGTTCAATGTTCATCCTGTCAGTGGCCCCAGGGTAAAAGGAGTGATGAGTGTTGTTGAGCCCTGACCATGATGCAGGCACTGTCACTGTGCTGGGCACTTTCCTATGCTGGCTGCAAGGCAGGGAGCTTCAGGCATTTCACCAGTGAGGAAACTGAGGCACAGAGAGGCAAGGTGATGGTCTGGAGGTGTGGTCTGGGGTGGAGCCTGGGCTGTCTGGCCCTACCCCCTCTCGGCCTGCTCCTCCCTGGGGTTTGCTGTGGCCATCTGTCACCTCCCAGGAAACTACCTTTCCTCCTGTCCTTTCTTGAAGGCGCCTGTCCTTTCTTGAAGAAGCAAGGCCAGGAGTTGCCTGGGTAGGTTTGGCTGAATTTGAGGAAAGCACAGCTCTGCCAGGATCAGGACTTAATTATCTGGCCTTTTATTTCTTCCTTTCAAAATAAAATGCACTCATCATGTCGTGGGTAAGAGCTTTTCCCTCCTGTTTGCAAATAATATTATTTAGCCTTCTTTCTACCAAATGAAATTTACTTAGTAAAAAAGCAAGCGAGAGGAAAAAGAGAGAAAAAGAAAGGGAGAGATTACAGTGAATAGAAGACCTAGGGGATATAATTACAGAAATACTGCAGGTTCTGCATTAGCTAGAAAATTGCAGCCATTTCATTGTGGGAGTAAAGCTATTTTCTTTTATTTTAAAGTGGATCTTTCACCTTCCAAAGGGCTAATTATGGTGCTGCCTACATGTTGTGCTCATAGGCTCCAATTTCATCTTTTCATTAACCACAATGGCAAATAACAAAATTGGGCTTGCACTCTGGAAGCATCTTCGTGACGGTTCCTGTAACACGCGGGAGGGACACGGCAATCACTCAGCTCATGACTAGGGCCATGTTTTCCATAATTGAGCCCAACAAAGACCTTGTCAGAGGCTCCTCCTCTAGCTAGGCTGAGAAGAATTCCTAAAACAAAGCAGGTGGGCGGGAGGAGCCAGGAGGAGGTCCAGGGAGGGTCAGCAGAGGGAGAGCCACAGAATGGCTGTTGAAAAGTAAATGCCCAAAACTGATGTTTATAGAGAGCTTTTAATGATGTGGGAGAACGGCTGAGATATCATACTTTTGAGAAAAAGTGGAATATACAATGTGGGGACAGTATTTCAACTATATTAGGTATGTATTTATCGATATAAAGCCATCATTATATTTGACTAGATTTGGTATTTAATACATGCAATTAACAAAAATTTTTTTTTTAATCTATGTATAGGTGCCTGGGTGGCTCAGTTGGTTAAGGTCTGCCTTCAGTTCAGGTCATGATCCCAGGGTCATGGAATCGAGCCCTTCATTGGGCTTCCTGCTTGGCAGGGAGCCTGCTTCTCCCTCTCCTCTGCTGCTCCCCCTGCTTGTGTGGTTTCTCTCTCTCTGACAAATGAATAAATAAAATCTTAATAAAATAAAAATATCGGGGCACCTGGGTGGCTCAGTGGGTTAAGCCTCTGCCTTCGGCTCAGGTCATGATCTCAGGGTCCTGGGATCAAGCCCCGCATCGGGCTCTCTGCTCCTCAGGGAATCTGCTTTCTCCTCTCTCTCTCTGCCTGCCTCTCTGCCTACTTGTGATCTCTGTCAAATAAATAAATAAAATATTTTAATAAAAATAAAAAAATAAAAATATCTATGTATAACTCAAACCTCAAACTTACAGAAACACAGAAATCCAAATCCTCCTCCCTGAGATTTCAAGGACCCTCTGAGTAAACGGGTCTTCATTTTTCTAAGGGTTGCCACTGGCTTCTTCTTATGGGCTCCTCTTGGCCCAGGTATCAATGCCCTTGAGAGATCTCAGCTCAGTCCCACCATACCCTGCTCCTCTCCCTAAGCCACTTTATCCCTCTCCAGATAAGGATCCCTTTTCTGCATTCCCCAAAGCACCAGCTACATCAGGCTGTTTCTGGAAACAGACTGTTGTCCTGAAGGTTTGAGGACGATAAGGGCAGGCTGCAGCAGAGGGCGGATAAATGCTGAGAGCTAAAAATTGGGCTTCAGTCTCTGAAGTTCACTGGAACATGCTGGCCCCAACAAGCAAAATCAGCCTGGCTTCTTGTCACTGAAGGGGCAGGCTGACGCTGCTGTCAGTGTCGCTGCTGTCCCACGCCCTGCCTGTGTGTGTGCTTCAGTTGGTCTCCTGCTCCCATTTCTGTCTCCTTCCAGGTCCCTGGCTCTCCATTCCACCCCTCTTTGGCCTTATCTCCCTCTAGGGATCCCTCACTTTCTCCCTCTGCGTATCTCTGTTTCAAATAACCTTAGGCTGCCCACGATGTTCACATCCTTCCTTTTCCAATTGCTAGAGCCTTAAAATTGGAACCTCCTTTCCTCTCTGCTTTCAACCCAGGACTAAAAAACTTCTGCTTGCTTAGTTTCCAGAGAATTTGGAAAACTCTTCTTTCAATGCTTCACTTCCGGACTAGCTAGGGAAAGCAAGGGAGGGGATTTCAATAAGCCCATTAAGGTGTCTTCCCAAATAAATATCTTCCTTGTCCTTGCGCCCGAATGCAGAAACAGCTGCAGCTTTAAAAATAGCATGCTTTCATCTTTTGAAGGAAATATGCCAAAATTTTAACAGTGGCTTTTTTGGGGAGGCAAGAAATACTTTCGTGTTCTTTGTTTCTTCCTATTTTTCTGAGTTTTCCAAATTGTCCAAGGCATGTGTGAACGACTCTATCACAATAAAATCTCCAATGTATTATGCACCTGGCAAATACCTTATTCAATCTTCACAACAGCCTTAATAGGTAGATATTAATGGCCCATTTAGAGGTTCAGAAAAGTTAGGCAATTTGCTCAAGGTCATACAAGCAGAGGTAGAAATCAAACCAGACTTTAGGCCCCAGATTTAGGTCACTAAATCATGCTGCTTGTAGAGGGATCACCCACTTTGCCTACAGGTGCAGAAGCTCTGGCACACCTGACAGCTCACTTGATCATCTGAGCTGCCCTGCCTGACGCCCAGCTGTGACTGCTAGGAGTTCTATACATTCTGGTTCTCAATATTAGCCTTCCCTGCGGGAGGAGTCTGTTTTCTTACATGGGATCTACAGCCTGTGGGTGAACTACACATGCAGAGTCTGCTGAACTTGGAAATGGGACATGACTTGCTTGGGTTAATAAAAGATGGATGGAAAGGCCATGTCGCTTCTGCAGGAAGAGTCACCTGATGGTTCTCCACATCTCTCTCCCCTCTGCCATGAGGCATTGCCCCCAAGAAGGTCCATGTATAAACATGGAGTGGAGCAGAGCTGTAGTTGACCCATAATGGACACGCAGCTTGAGCAAGACAGAGGGCTTTGTTTTCATAAGTGGGGTTGTGCATTGCCACGTCATGATGTAGCCTAAGCTGACTGACCCGGTCAGGACACAAGCACTGCAAATGCATGGGTGGTTACTAATGTGTTTCATGCTTCTTCCTCTTAGAGAAAATGGGAGGAGTCTTGAGCAAAGCGTTAGTGTGAAGTTCACCTTGCCCTTTCTGAAAACGATCTTGGGAAAATGATCTCCTCCTCTAGAGTGTATTCCCGCAGCACGCCCTTCTAATGGGGCAGGCTGTCGGAATCAGTCCCAATTATAGTCTTTGGAACTGCCCAAGGAGAGACAGACCAATTAGTGCATGGCTCTAAGTCATTACAGGACCATGTGGAAGGGAGCCGCCAGCCTGCTCTCCTCCCCTTGAGGGGCACTGAGCTCCGACCAGCTGGAGGCTCGAGGCTCACGTGCCATCTGGGCAAAGTGGGAAGCAATAAAGATGGCTGGAAGGAAGGCTCAGGGGTGGTGCAGTCAATTACCACCTTTGGTCTGAGACCCAGGGAGCCACACGGCCTTCACAGACAATCTGTGCTCTCCGTGCATTTAGCAAAGCTGCCTTCAAGGGAAGAATGGTGACTTAGCCAAAAAGCCAAAGACTAGAGTAAAAAAGAAGAGCTGTCATCACTGGGGAATAGTCAGGAGAGAGCAGAGATACTGTCCTTGCCACTGGATGAAATAGTCAAGAGATTCTTTTCAAAGAATCCCTGGGGGCTGGATATGATCATCTCATCCCTAAGTGACTCAGTTAGTAGTTGCTGAAGTATCTTAGCTCAGTTTGCTCTTTTCTCAGGCTGTCTCATCATTCTTGCATCCTTTCATCTGGGCCATCATTCTGTCCTTCACTCATTCTGTATGTCGTTCATTCCTTCACTCCTGCAGCCAGCGAGCCTCTGAGCACAACGTGGTTCAGACACTCCCAGGCTGCACAACATAAGAGGAGGGGTGGGCAAGGGGACAGGGCAGGGACAGACACAGATCCAAGATTCCCAGCTGAGCTTTTGATACTCAGGGGAACAAGAACTCAATGGTGAGGTTTCAGTTCTACCTCTTATTGTGGGGTCTGGGAGATAGACAAAACCTCTCCCTTGCTTCAGATAGAGCCCTAACCTCTGCCTCACTTGGCCAAAATCTTTGGCACAGAGCCCCAAACTGCATGGGGATGTAGACCAATCCCTGAGCTCCCACAGACAAATACTGGTTGGGTGGAAGGTGTGGCAGACCCAGAGATGCTCAAGAAGACGCATTTCCCTGGTGGGAGGGGCATGGCTTCCTGGCAGCCTTCGGCTATTAGCTTCGTCAGGGTCTGTTCCAGTTTCCAAGCCAAGGTGGATCTCCTCTCAGGGCAGACCCCACCCAATGCCTGGCCAGTGCTACCCAACAAAGATTGCCTCGAGTGAGCAATCTGAGCTCCAGAATTATTTGAGCTGACAAAGACTGTTGGGTCTGCATCATGTTCTCCTGGCTGCCCAGTCCAGTCCTGCTTCTGACCCTTGTCTCTCACGGGTGTCCCTCCCCTGTAAACTTTTTGCACCTTGAACTCCATCTCAGTGTCTGCTTCATGGAAAACCAAACAGGCGTGGAAGGGCAGGAGGAATGTGCAAGGGAGGAGAGAATGAACAAGATCTCATCTGTAACCTGAGTGTTTCTTGCCAGCTCCTTCTCAGATGATAGACCCAAGTTAAGTGCTGACTGTGTCATAAGGAGTCCTATCATCTGTAAAGCTCTCACCTGAGAGGGGTCAGCACCATTTAGGAGATACTAGGTTAGTGAGCAGGGCCAGGACATAGAAGAGCTGGGGAGACTGGCCCTGGACAAGCTACCCTGACGGTGAGCATTGCAGTTGACTGTGAAGGGGCCATTGGAGGTCAAGGCCTTGCCACGCAGCAAAGTGTGAAGAGCAACATGGTTTGACAACCAAGACATGGATCAGGAAGACGCTGCATGGAGGAGGAGGGATATCTGATTTGAGCCTTGAAGAGTGAGCTGAGGACCAGGTACAAACCAGGCGATGGTCTGCTCTACACACTGTGTTTAAAGATGTGAGCAGAGGCCGAGGTATTACTCAGGCCTCCTAGGGCACCAGCAATCCAAACGAACTCTGGCTAACATAAAAGAAAAGATTTGTGGGTGGGCCACAGAGGAGCAGAAGAACCAGGCAGGGGACAGACAGGAACTTGGCAGCTCTGGGACCTGGGGTGGCAGGAGCTCTTCGACAATTCCACAAGAGCACCACCATGAAAATGGAAGAAGGCCTCCACTTTTAGTACGAGTTTCTCTGCTCATGAATCAGTTTCTAGGGAGAGGGAGGTACAGTGTCCTCCCATAGCTAGGGTGTGCTCTGATGACTGGTAAGTCCTGCAAGACAGTATGTACACTCCCAAGAGTTATGAAGAGAACCAGGAGAATATGAGGTCACAGAGCCCAGGGAGGGGAAGTGGCGACAAAGGCAGTGGCCAGTGTTATCAAAGGCAGCACACAGGGCCAGTCAAACGAGGCTGAAGATTTACCCACAAGAGTTAGCAATCAGCAGAGCAGTTTCAGTGTGGAGGCAGGGACAAGAACCAGATGCTCTGGGCTGAGGATTTAATGGGAAGAGAGGAGGTGTGGACAGATCCCTCCTCTGAGAAGTTTGGATAAGAAGAGGAGGCAAGAGATGGGCTCTTAGAGAGGCCATTGTGATGGGAAAGACTTGAGTCTCCTTTTAAGCTAAGAGGAAGGACAGAGGAGAGGCACAGGGAAAGATGCAGAAGAGAGTGGTAGTCCTGTCAGAGCCCAGGGAGGGAGGGTGGAGTGAGGGCCTGGGCAGCAGGGCTGGCCTTGGACAATGTCTTTACTATTGTCATCTGTTCCTTACTGCTCAGAATGTATTATACATCACACGTTCTTACTCTTCACTTGCTTAAGAATATTATTTAACCGCACTTCAGCTATAAGCTCCTTGAAGGCTGGAATCCTGTCCTTGAAGGCAGAAAAGGAATGGTGCTGCACAGGGAACTGAGAGACCAGAGTTCTAAGACCAATTTGCGTTATCAGACTATGCAAGTGTGCACATTACTAATACCCAAGTATAGTGGCCTGGTTTTTAATTTTCTTACCTTTTTTTTTTTTTTTTGAGATTTTACTTACTCATTTGAGAGAGAGAGAGCATGTGCCTGTGTACTAGGGAGCACAAACAGGGAGAGGGGTAGAGGGAGAGGGAGAAGCAGACTCTCTGTAGAGCAGGGAGCCCCTCGTGACTGGGGTGCGATCCCAGGACCCTGAGATCATGACCTGAGCCAAAGGCAGCCGCTTAACTGACTGATCCACCCAGGCTCCCCAGTTTTTAATTTCTTACAACGTAAAAAGTCTGTAGGTAGGCCATTCAGAGCAGGTACAGCAACTCTGTGGTGTTTTTAATATATGAGACTCCTTCTATGTATCCACCCAGCCATCCTTAGCAAGTAACTTTGGAATTCATGCTTGTCACCTCACAGACTCAAGATGGATGCTTGGCCTCCAGGCATATATCCACATTCCAAGACGGAAGAAGGAAAAAAGAAAGGGAGGAGGAGCTCCTGTGTTTGGAAAGCAAAATCTTCCTTCCTGTTAATCCCAAGCAGACTTCTGTTTGCTTCTCGTGACCATCTCTAGCCACACAGGAGCTTACCACTCTAAACTACATCCGGGGTTTCACTGTATCCTGGCTCCTGGTATCCCTGAATTCCTCCTAAAAGCACCTTCAGGGTTCTTTCTGGGATTTGCCTTTCTCCACTATGAGAGTCTTAGTGAGAGAGTAAAGTCAGGCGCCTCCTCTCAATATCCAGAGTCCAAGGGGTTTGCAGACACCTTCCCCAGGACAGCTAGAGGACCACATCCTCACCGTGGCCCATCAGGTGTTCTCTCCCGGGACTTTGAGCCACCCATCAAGTGGCCAGAATTTAATCTCCTATCCCTGCAATGGCATTCTGACTAGCCCAGTGGTTTCTGCTAGGAGATAATTCGTACAGTTTTCACTTTCAAGCTTCTCAGAAATGTTTTCTTCCGGTCCCTTTCTAAGCCTGGGTAACCCTTCTGTATGCTCTGAAGGGCCAACCTTCCCAATAAGCTTAGAACAACAACAAAAAGTCCTAACTAACCCTCCAGCCCCATCTCTGACCAGCTGTGTGGGATTTCGAGAAAATCTCCTCACCCCTTTGGGTACTCTCTCCTCATGGAGAAATGATGGGTTATTCCTAAAGTGCTTTCCATTGTGAACAACCTACTATATGACTTTGACCTCCTTCAGAGGTCTTCTTTGTACCAAGTGGGCCCAGACAGACATCAAAGCCTGAATCAGAGCTTTAGCTACAGTGGCAGAATATAAAAGCTCCATTAGGAAAGATAATTTACAGCGTTGGGGTGCTGGTGCCAGAACATTCTTTAGGTAATTAAGCCTAGGCAGACACTAACCAAAACCCACTCCACTGCTGGTGGCACCAGAGTACAATGTTTAATTGCCAAATTGGTACCATTTAGTGTTATCTCACTATAATTTCAAGGGTCCACTTATTATTCTATGACTTCAACTTGATTCTAAGACTGCTTACCTGCAGCACTTACAAAAATCTGTTTTTAGGGAGTCTTTGTTTTCCACCTCAAAATCTCTTTGCAGCAGATAAGCATCTGCCTTAAGAAACTTTGGAATACAGGGGAGAGGTCTCTGGGCATTCATAGTCTGCACCTTCCAGGAAAAATTAGTTCGTTAGAACCGCAAAGTGGCCCCAGTTTGGCCTTATGTTCTAGCAAAAGCTCATTGCTTGGCCGCATTTAATAATCCATGAAACATTTCTATTAGCTTTAGTGTGTGAGTTGTGCAGCTGCAGAATGGGTAAAAAGAAGTGGGACACAGGAATTTAAAAAATATGCAGAAAATGAAAATAAGTGAGATCTTAAATATTTGATCAAGGCCTCTATCTTCAGGTAAGCAGTTACCATCTTGGGCCCTCAAATGCCAACAGAAGCCACAGAACACCGTTCTGAATTATTAAAATTGGGGGAACATTTTTCCTTCTTTTTCCTTCTTACTAATTTTAAATGAGTATGTAGCCTTTCAAGCTAGCCTTTTCTTAAATATTTAACACAGACATGGGGTCAAAGACAAAATAGCAAAGGTCCTCACTCCGATACTCACCTGTAATTATGACTCTGTATAATGCATCTCAACCACTTCATTTTATTTTATTTTTTCTCACTCTGCTCCAACAATTCTCTGACAGGAATCCTATCTGGAGTTGTGGAAAGTGCACATTCTAGGATATTTTTGAACTATATATTTACTTATTTTGTTTATATTTTTTGTTCACTCAATTCAATTGACTGATTCATTCAACAAATATTTATTAAGTACCTATTGGGCATCAGGCACTGTTTGTTCCAAGTGTGGGAATATATCAGGGAACAAAATATATGAAGAGTCAGTCCCTTTTAGGACTTTATACTTATTTATTACACAAAGAATAACTAAAAATCTATTCCAATGACAGACAATAAGCGCTATGTATGGGACAGTATGAGAGTGTTTGTTTTTCAGTTAGAGCTCTATTAGAAAGTTGATGAATTGGGCAAGTTCCCTTACCAGTCAAGGGAGGGTAGCATTTTAATCAGTGAGAACAGGAGTGCAGTAATACTGTGATGCAAACAGAGCCAGTGTGTCAAAGGGACAACAGCAAAGCCAAGGAGACCGGAGGCGAGGAATGCCCAGTGGTCATTGTCAGAAGACAAGGTCAGGAAGAGCTTGTCAGGGCAGATCTCACGAGGCCCTTGGAGGCCATTGAGAAGGACCTGGAATTTGCCCCTGATTGTGGTGGAAGCCTTGGAGGACTTTTGAGCCAGGGGCATATTGGGAACTGTTTCACGTTTTAAAAGGATCACTTTAGTTCAATAGCAAGTATGGCTGATGAAGCCAGGTTTGACAAAGTGACAGCTTTCTTGTGGAAGCCTGCTTGAGAGGCTGGATAAGAAAGACTTGGGGGGGGGGGTGCGCCTAGGTGGCTCGGTGGGTTGGGGTCTCTGCCTTCGGCTCGGGTCATGATCCCAAGGTGCTGGGATCGAGCCCCGCATCGGGCTCTCTGCTCAGCCGGAAGCCTGCTTCCTCCTCTCTCTCTGCCTGCCTCTCTGCCTGCTTGTGATCTCTGTCAAATACATAAATAAAATCTTAAAAAGAAAAAGAAAAAGAAAGACTTGGCATTGGCAAATTATCTGCTCACTGCTTGTGAGAAAACACCCATCTTCTGAAGTACTTACAGTGAAAAATTTGCCCTCGTTGGCCATTTTGAAAGTCCACCAGTCTCTCTCTCTTTTTTTTTAACATGTTACTTTTATTCAGCCAAAGCGTTCCCTTTCTTGTGAGAGCTCAGAAGTCAAGATTATGGGCTCATCCAAATGCAGAGGCTGACCCAGCTGAAGTCCCAACATGATCTGCATGAGAGCGGGTTTTCCAGAATGTCCTCAGGACACACTTCTAGGCCTGAGAAATGGACTCTCAGCCATCGGCACAGTGATTACTGCCCCAAATGCTCCTACTAAAACTTTGTCTTAACACTGTTGTTAGGTGATAGGAGGAAAATGAAGACAGTGTTACAGCTTGATCACACTGGGCGACCACATTTTTTTATGCCTAGAAATAATTTGAAAAATGTTCAAAAATGAGATAATCTGTCCATTTCAGTTTTTTTTTCCCCCCCGTTAGAGACCTCCTTCCTATAGCCTTTACTTGGGTAGAATAATTCTGAGGCCTGTTCTTTACAACTTCTAGAGTTTTCTCACAGGATTAAGCTCCAATCTAGTAGCTGGATTAATAATGCATCCTTTATTGGACTGCCTTTTCTTCCCTCCACTCTTCATCCTTCATTTTCCCCCTGGTGTTCCTGTATCTCCCCAATAAACCGCTCATCCTTGAATCTTCATCTCAGGGTCTGCTTGCAAGGGATCCAAACTGAGACACCCTCTGTGAAATCCTCCTCCTTCCTGAGCCATCATGATCATAGGATTCAGGAGAAATGAAACTTACCAAAAGTTGTATCCCCAGTAAACCAATAATTCAGTAGACTTTCATGCCCTCAAGCAAAGGACTTGACTCTCATCTAGGTATGTATTCCCCTTCTAAAATATTAGGAGCTAATTGTCTCTCCAGAACCTCTGAAGAGTTCAGCTCCTCCCCCACTTAGGTTAGAGTAAGCATGGCTATTGTGTGAGGTTCTTACCTCCTACCACTAGGGGACACCGTTTTGTGCCCAGAAGACAGACTTAGTCTGGAGGAGACTTAGTCTTCTCTGCCCCAGGAAAAGAAGAGTCACTTGTATGGGGAAGTCACTGTCCAGTGTCCCTCTTGCTCTTTATGTCCACAGTCAAGACTGACTCAGCATGACTTAGCCCTAGAATTTTTTTTTTTTTTTTAATAATCTCTACACCCAACTAGAGCTCAAATTCAAGACCTAAGATCAAGAGTCACACACTCCACCAACTGAGCCAGCCAGGCACCATGATTTAGTCTTTCATTTTAATCCAATCTATGGTACCAACATGCTACACAGATTCTTAGAAGTCCCTAACCTTTCCCATGAGCCTCTACTCCCTCTACTCTGCTAGGAGACAATCTGAGTTACGAATAAGAGAACATCCAAAGGTAATTATACTTGAATTAAAAAAAACAAAAAACAAAAAACTTATATTGGGAATGAATGGCCTTTCTAAGTGTGACACAAAATCCAGAAGCAATAAAAAAGAGAAGAGCAACTAGTTTTCATATTCAATAAGTTTAATTTTAATATTTAAAATTTGTGATTTAGAGAAACAAAGTTTTTAAAAATGAAAAAATCCTTGTATATGTGGCTATTAAGCCACTTAATCCTCCCCTAAAACTGAATATGGTAGAGATTGTTACCTCCAATTTCAGAGAAGGAAACAGGCTCAAATCGGTAAAGTGACTTTGCCCAAGGTCACCTTGTAGAGCCACATTTCACACCCTCAGTTGGAGTTACTCCCAAGTCCTCTACCCTTAGCAGCTGGGCAGGGGAAAGAGGAGAGTGAAGAGAAGAGAAGGAAGGCAGAGCAGAGGAAGGGGAACGGCTGGGCTCTGAAGAGAGAAGCGGTGTCAGGCAGGGTGGGGACACCGTTTCTTACATCTGAGTGAAGAGGGAGGCCAAGACTTCTCACCTGGGCACTCACTGGGGGCTAGCTGTGTGCACTGATACAAGAGGGATCATCAGTACTAGCCCTCCTAAAGTGGGGACAGTGAGCAGCTCCAGCCAACCTCATGGGAGCACTGTAAGGATCTGATGACAGGACAGAGGCCCAGAGCCAGCTTTATAAAACACTCTTCCTACTAAGGTTAAGAACTTGTCACTGATGCTAGGAGAAGCTGTGCAGCAATCACAAAACCTTGACATCATCCTTGATGCCTCTTTTTTTCGCACGCTCTAGTTCACTCCATTAAGAAATCCTATTGGCAGAAACAGATGAATCTTGACCTTCACCCCATGACCCCTGAGAGGGTTAGGAGTAATGGAGGATTCTGCATGGGCAGAGGAAGACCAGTCACACTGGAGAAGCAAATTCAAGAAGTAAATTATCTAAGAAGTTCTCAGTGATGAGGGTTTTGAAGTATAGGTGAGGTTTGGAGGGCTGAGGTCTGGAGCTGATGACCAGAAAGAATTCTTGAAATGTCTTTGGTGCAAAAAATGTGGTTTTATTAAAGTCTGGGGACAGGACCCGTGGGCAGAAAGAGCTGCTGTATAGGGGTCTTGAGGCATGGAGTTAAGACTGGGGAGTTGGGGGAAGTAAGGAAAAGGGAGGTTTCAAAAGGATTTTCATTTGTTAAAAAATACCTCAGGATACTGGAGGCCTGGCTATTATCAAGATAAGGTGTTTTTCCCCCTCTGGCAAGGCATTAACATTAAGATAGCTGGGAGCTTCCTGAAAGAATGTCACAGAGGTCCCACTTAGAAGCTGAGGGTGGGGGGGTGATTGCAGGGTGTCCCCTCTGCTTTGTCCTCAGCTTGTTTTCTGTTCCCTCATCATCAAGGGATAGAGACCTGAATTCCCTAGGTCTCAGGATTTTGCTCATCCCAAATAAATGTTCATTTGCAAGCTTTAATTCCGTTGGCCTTTCTAACATAGCCTTCCTTTCTCCCTGCCCCCACAATTGTATTAGCTGCAGGTCCCAGAAAACCTTCCTCTACTGAAGCCTCGAGGTCTCGGAGCTCACCAGGGCAGGACTTAAGAATAGAGGTGTAAATTTGTCAAGAGAAGGGAAGCAGGGGCACAGAAAGAGAGTAAATCCTCATCTAACATGGCAGAAAGTCAATAGATAAATCAAGAAATCGCTATGTAAGCTTATTTCTTTTAGCGACAAGGGGGTGACCACCAGAAGAACTAAACGGAGGAACTGATACAAACCACTGTGTGTGGGGAGCAAGGGAGAAGGGCTTGTTGCTCTCATTATAAGAACATTTAGATAACTTTATTTTGTAGACTGCTCATGCATAACTTTGATATATCTTTTAATTCTATCTTTTAAAAGGAGAGAAATAAAAATAAGAAGTAAAACGCAATACAAAACAGGAAAATTACAAGCCAAGAGGCACACAACACAAAAAAACCAGTGGGGGAGAGCAGAGGTAGGTTGGGGGGTGGGAAGGAGGGCGGGGCTTCGAAAAGGCGGGGCGCAGGGCCCGGTCGCCTTTAGGGACCGCCCCCACCGAGGGGGCGGGGCGCAGAGCGGAGTTTTCCTCTGGCTCCGCCCAAAGCAGGGCTCCCGGGGAGCGCGGGGTCAAGTTCACCGTAGGGCCCGCCCCACTCAGCGCGCGGGGGCGGGGCGGTCATGCCCCAGGGCGGCCTTGTCCCGGGGCAGCCCGGCCGCAGAGGGCCTTCTTCGGCCCGAGCAGGCGCTGTCCTGCGCGGCCTTCCGGAGCAGGGCTGCGCGCGGGCCTGGAGCCCGGGTTCGGTGCGGCGGATTCCCCAGTCCCAGTCCCCCGAGGTTCACAGAAAGAGAGCCTCTGCGGAGCCCCGGACGCGCAGGTAAGGGCCTCCAGCCCGCCCTCGGCCTCGCGGGCGCCGGCCCAAACCAGAGGGCGACAGGTGGCGGCGGGGTGCGGAGCCCGGCAGCTGGCCTGGGTAGGATGGACGCCGGAGCGCCTCCCCTGCAGGCTCCCTCGCCTCCTGCTCTCCCCGTAGCGGGGTCAGCCTAAGCCCCAGTACCCCTTCGGCTCCGACCCGAGGCCGGTAGACAGGAGTTCGGATCCCACCTTCCCCCACTCAGGCAGCCTGCAGATACAAAGACGTGTCCCCAGATACGCATCCTGTGCGGTCAAGTGCTGGGCATACGGAGGTGGGCGAGCGCACGTGGTGCTCACCACGCTGGAGCTCACAGTCTGGGGGGAAAGACCCACAGCTGGGAGATCATCTACAGACAGTGTAAACGGTGGAACTGCGGTAAGAGCGTGCGGTCGCCGGGCGAGCGTTTAACCGGCGGCCCCCACCTCTGAAGGATGCGAAGCGCCAACTTCAGCCTGAGCTCCACCGTTCCAGAGTGGAGGACAACAGAGCAAACACATTTTGTTAGGAGAGAAGGTGGCTTGTTTGAGGAAAGGAAGGACTGTGGGGCCTGGCTGCAGAGAGCTGGGGGGAAGCCAGTTCCCGAACTTTCCGCTCCCTAAAATAGGAAGGCTCCTACCTTCCCATTGACGACTGAGGTGTTGAATTTACATGACTTAGCGGTGTTCCAGGGGTCAGTCAATGAAGTACAGGTGAAAACAGGTTTCTGGTTGGAGCAGGACGTTGATCTGGGCTCCAAAGAGAGTGCCTGCCTCTGCGCAAACTCACTTCCCACCTCCTGGAGTCCTCTTACCTTGTCTGAGTAGTAGGATCTCTCCAACCGCCCTTTCTCTAAAATGGGGTATTGGAAACATTTAACTAGCACTTCTGACTGGCCCTGAGAGATCAGAGAGAAATCTGACTCAGGAGTTTCAGCCTGTGGGCTTCTGGAACTCTCTGATGTTACTGGGAGTGCCCTCCTATTCTGCCTCACCTCCTTTAGGTGCTCATTTCCCAGAAAGCCTCACCTGTTACAGCCAGTTTCCTAAGGTTCCAGAACGTAAGGCTCCCACTCCATCAGTTACTTGCTCACTTTCATTGGTGGTGGCATCCCCAACAGCTGGGGAAAAATGCTCCCCAGAGGCAGTAACCCTCTGGTCCCTAGCTGAGGACTCCAAGATCTTGAAATCCCAGGGATTTAGGAGGGAGTTTGGCACTTCAGTCAGGGATCACCTGTCAGCCTCTTCTTGTGTTTTATTGGCTTGAAATTTCCCAATTCCTTCTTTGGCTTTGTTTACATGGTTGCTGTAAGCTTTAGGATTTGCTGCATGAAAACTGGCTGGGAGGCCCAGAGAGTGGGCGAACACAGTTGAGAGATGAGGCTGGCACTGTTTGTGGGTAGTGGTAATAAAAACAGGATAGATGTTAACAGAAGGGTGTGGAGAAAGAGGGAGAGAGGGCTGTCTTTGTGCAGCCACTCTGTTCTCCCTTGCAGACCCTGGTGGTGCCTGCCACGGAGAAGGGAAGGGTGGGGGGGCGGGGGAGACTGTAGGCCAGGCTGTTGCAGACCTGGGTCCAGATTCTTATTCCTTACTTCCCAGCTCTGTGATGGACCCTGGGCAGGTCACTTATCCTCTCTGCACGCTTCCCAGTGCCTGGCATATAGTTGGCCCTGAAGAAGTACTCTCTCCCTCTTCTCCTAAATGAATTAAAATAGGAGTAATAATAGTGCCTAGGTCAGGGGATTATTACAGGATTTAATGAGTTAGTGCACCTAAAATACATCAATGCCTAACATATAGGAAGTTGCTACTGCTGATGCTGTTGTTCTTATTCCTTATTTTAGGTAAAAGTTGGTGAAACCAGGAATGGGGAGGTGGTTGTGAGGGGGTGGCTTTGAGGGTCTGTGCTGGGTGATTAGCTGAGGAGCTGGGTTATCTGTGGCTTTGGTTTTACTGGAAAGCTTCAGCAGGCACCAGAGAGAGGAATGTTCTGCATGATAAAAGGCCTCCCGGAGCCGAGCCGCAGGAGTTGGAGGTCTTGAAGACTGGCCTGAGAAGCAAAAGCTAAGGGGTAAGGGAGGGGGTGAGGACCAGGGTGAAAAAGATCTAAAGTTGTCTTGTTCACGTTATGTCTCTAACCCACAGCTCCGTGTGGGTCCCCTGTGAGGGACTTCCCCTGCCCAGTGCTGCCTCCAACCTTCAGAGGGGTGTGGTGATTTCCTGAGGCTGGGCTGGGAGCTGGGGAATGCAGTCTGGTTAATCCTGCATCCAGCAAAGTATGGGGCCCAGAATGAATGGTGAATTGGTGAATGGATGCATACAAACCCACAAGCAGACTTCTCTGTGTTGAAGTGTGCTGATTAAAAGAAAGGAGTATGAATATAGGCAGAAAAGCAAGTGTTTTCAAGTACTTGCTCCTGGCCAAGTATTATCATGTATGTTGCAGCATTGTGGTGAACCCTGCAGGTTTGCAGTCTGACAGAATTGCTTGTGTGACCTCACATGCATCATAGAAACTCTCAAAGGCCCAGTTTTTGCATTTGGAAACTGGAAGTCGTTGGTAGCTAGAGTTCAGGGATACAGGAGTACCTGGCTCTGGGGGGTGGGGGTGGGGGGTGAAATCCCAAACAGACCAGGTTTGGCCCTCACTGCTGGCAAAATCCAAAGGCAGAGGGACCAGTGGTGGTGAAACAGGAAAGGAATTTATTTCAGTGAGGTTGGGACCAGGGAACCAGCAGACTGACATATTAAAGGTTGTGGACGAAGTGCCAGAAGGACTTCCAGGTTTATGTGAGGAAAAGGTGGGACAAAGGTCAGTGGGTATAGGAAGGTGGGCTGTGAAGGTCAGGTCGATCGGTGCCTTAGGGTCAGCCCTGGGGGCCTTGCTGGCTCAGGGCAGCTGTTCTGGTTTGAGGGGTAGTTTTCAGTTCCCACCAGGGATGCTTTCCTGCAGAGTCTCTTGCCTAGTTAAGAGATGGGCTGGGGAAAAGAACTTAATTAGGAAGCTTGAGGTGGAAAGGGACAGGGATGAAGTCCTCTCTCAGTAGTGTGGACTCCCAGGGCTGTGAGGAGTATTACGGTGGGAATGCTCCTGTAGGAGGTGCTGTCCTGGTGCTCAGACTCCGGTGGGGTGAGTGCTCAGCAGTATAATAGTTGCTGTTATTATTACCATATTTATCAGCCCTCCAAATGATCTCCGCTGTGATGTGGAGACAGAAGGCCGCAGACACAGAGGGGTGGCGTTGCTTCTGAACTCAGCCCCTTCTGGAAGCAAAGACTCTCTGCAGACACGAACCACACAACTCTTGTGAAATTAAGTCAACTTTATGTGCATTTCATTCATTACTTAAAGCACTTGACTGTGTGAAATCTTAAAAGGAAAAAACCCTGCAGAATTATAATTTATGTGCCTTTCAAGTTCAGGTATTTTATCATCGAGATAAATCTTCCGTGCCTCTATGTAAAACCACTTTGGGCTGTCGAAGCTCTTAAATAAAGTGGCTGGTCCTGACCAGTGTCTGTCTTTGCTCGTTTATCACGGTTCCCTGGTAAAGACAGATGGATCCCATCTTGCAGGGCAGGCCACGGGATGGGGGCTCCTACCCCACTGGTTCAGCCACGCACTTGGGCATAGTGGTGTTTAACCAGCCACAGGGGACTAACGGCCCCCTTATCGTTTTCTCCCTCACCTACACACAAACCCACAGCCCCTATCTGGGAAGTAGGAATAGAAGGGCATTCGTTCTATTGCTAGTATGAGTCTGGGCAAATCTAAGGTTCTCCGTGATGGGTTTTTGGGTGAAAGTGGCATCTTCTGGAAGTGAGGGCTGTCTCTTCTATCTCCCTAGGAGTGCCATCTCTGGGACTGGCCTCCTTTCCCTCGTAGGTCTGATCTGCCTCTCCATGCCTCTCTGCCATCGCTGCCTCTGACCAGAACTGCCCCTAAAGCCAGAGTTCCTGGAGCAGCTGCAGAGACACAGCCCTATTGCAAGGAAGCTTTTCTGAATTGGCTTTGCCTTCCCACAGTCACAGTGGGCACTGCTGCCAGGCATGCCCTTCTCCAGCTGACCCCGATTTGCCCTTTGCTGGGCTGTGAGCACTTCCACAGCTTTTGGATTGAGCGTTCCTGGTCCCCAGCACCGGTCCTGGCTCCTTGTCCTCCCTCCCTCCCTCCCTGCCTGCCTCCCTTTCCTTTCTTTCCTTTCTCTTATAAATTCTTCAGGCAGGGTCGTGGGGATTAGAATGCTGAGTCAAAGCGACACAGTGTCAGCCCTCAGGGGGCCCACAGGCATCATGACACAGGTTATTAAGAGGTGGAGTTAAGCACATCAGCACACGCGCTGTCCTGGTATGAACTGGGTTAACTGTCAGGAAGGAGAGCTGGCATGCCATGAGAATGTGTAAAGGTGGGACGGTTGCAGAAATCTACTCAGCAACCGTGTAAAGTATGTCCATAAATGTTGGTTAAGGCTTATACTCATTTATTTATATACCTTTGAAGACCAGTGGATGGCATTTTTCTATAAATTCTGGTAAACTGTGGTTTATGCTGCCAAGGTCATCTTGTAAGAATGCGTACTTTAAAACGGGGTTGTGCTTTAGCCTCGGAATGGGAGAAGAATGCTAATGTTCAGTTTACTTAACCCTTTGAAGTTTGCAGAGCCCCTCTTTGGAAGTTGTCTCATTGGGTGCTCCTGTCCTCAGCCTCACACATGTGCTGGGTAGTGGCAGCAAATAGATGTCTGGTCACTGAGGGTAAATCTAGGGGGTGGGCTCTGGCGCTTGCTTCCTTCTGAGTGACTGGCTCCATCTGAAAGCCTGTTTTCTCTTTCTCTGATAGCCCTGTGCATATGGGCTGAGTGAGGTTCCAGCATAGATTTTCTAACGCTGGAGCTAGGGACCTGCCATCTGGGAGGAAGGAAGTGCAAGCTGACTGCTCTTGTCCAGGAGGGCGGGGCTACCTGGCTGCCCGCACCTATGGCAGGGCGAGCCGGCAGGGCCCCGGAGTCCTGCAGAGCCCACTGTCCCAGCACAGTCCTCCAGAGGGACCCCATGCCTGTCTTCAAGTGCATGCAGTTCCAATGAGAGCCAGAAGAAAATAACACAGAAAGACGGGTTTTAAATAAGATATGATCCAAATAGCTCCAGGAACCATTCTGTCTTCAGGACTGAATATTGTCAGAGAGTTATTTTATTTGGCCAGAGCGGACAACAAAATATGTCTTCGTCATCCCCCCACCCCCCACCCCCAGTCTCAATTGTGGACCCTATTACAAGAGATGAGCTACCATCTTCCCCGAAGCAAAGGAAGGAGAGTAGCATTGCTGGGCAGAAATTGAGAAGGCCAATTTCGGTGGGTTGGGTGTGACTGCTGGGTTCTCAGGGCACAGCTCTCACATGATTGTCACCAGGTAGCCCTGAGCCACGGAGGAAAGAAGGGGCTCTGGAAATCTCCCTCCCATAGGGCTGACGCATGGTAATGGTACTCATTCCCCTTGGAAGTACACGTTAAATGGTAGGTACTTAAGAAAAAAGGTTCTGGGGAGTAAATGTGTCCATCAGTCAAATGACCTCCTAAGATGGTTTTAAATTAGAGCCAGTCTTTCTGCTCCCTCCACCCCGCCCATCTTTCCCCCTTCCCTGGCTTCCTCCTACGTGAGGGAACTGTCAAGGCAGTTCCAACTCCTCCCAGAGACTTGCAGCAGCAGAGTGAACATTGTTGAAGGCACACACAAAGGGTTTAGTGCCTTGATTCTGGTCCTTCCCCCGGTCAGTGTTTGACAGAGGAGGGAGTGTGGAGCAAGGCTAACCAGTGCAGTTCAACCTAATTCCATCCTTGCGGCAGCCATCAGCAACTCTGCTGTCAGCCAGTGTGCTTGCTGAAAAGCCTTTTGCAATTGAGGAGTGAAAAGAATGATGAAAGCAAGTGGGGGGACTAACACAGGTTTGGGCCCACTCAGTAAGTGGCCTGTGGAAGAGCATGAATGGCAGAGTCAGGAAGGGAGTCACAGCAGGCTGGGTAAGGAGCAGGCTTTCAAAGGCTAGAAGTCTCTCTCTGAGCAGGTGGTCATTAGGGCAGAATGCCTGTTACATGAATTAGTGTGGAGGAGTCTAACTCGAAATTATTAGCCACTTTCATTTTGAAAGATCAGAAATAGGTGTTTATTGCACAGACCCTATGGTTAGTATCAAAGACTGCCTTGCTTTTTATTTCTCCCATCTGGTCCTCTTCTATGTAATTTCTATAATGCTGTTGATCAGTCTTGTCTTTGTGTGTGTGTGTGTATGAAGACAGAGGCCAGTGTTGTACCCACTTTATATTTTATGAGTCATCAGAGGACTGCGGACGATACTAGTGGGAAGGCGGCCATTTTCGGGCGTCCCTGGAATGCTACCAATCCTTTGGCTTCTGGGAGTCTGTGTTAAGAAAATAATTTGAAAATTGAAAAAAGCCACTGTGTAAAGATCCATCATTATTCATAATGGTGAAAACTTACAAGTGACCTGAATATGTAACCTAGAGTATAGTCAAGCTCCAGCAAATTAGGTTGATGGAATATTATGCGGTACTTAAAACTATGGAGATGAGTAGCTTGGGAAGTCATTACATGCTCAGCAAACAGAATGCTACTCTATTAAGTACAGATTCAGGAAAATAGTCTGCAAGGGACGCCTCAAAGGGACCAAGAATTTCTCTAGAACGGGGGAACTAGGGGTAACTTTTTTTCACATTTCTAACTTTCTATATTGTATTTTGACTCTCCGTTAAAAAAAAAAATCCTAAAACAAGCCAAGTTAAATAATGACCTTTACGTTGTTGGCAGGTTTAAGGGCATTACATTTATGGCCTTCCCTTGATTAAATTTGTCAATCAATAATTTCTAACGCTGGGGTTGGCTCGCTGCCTCCGAGTCTCTGGGCAAAGGACATGCTCTGTGTCCACGAGCTGAGTGGCCAGCAGATGTGCTCACTCTGGCTCAGAGAATCAGATGCCAGGGGGTGGCGTGGCGGGGGGAGGTGTTTGGGTAGAAAAGTCTATAGCTCCTCCCTGCCTTGCAGCTTCTGCCCTTCTTCGAGCCTCCCTGATCCCGAGCCTCCCTCATCCTTCTGCCTCACTGGGAGGGTGGGGACAGGGATTTGGGTTTACAGTTTTTGAGACCCCTGTTGGTAAAGCTTCAGCAACCTCTGCCCTCAACACACACACATACTCACTCTCTCTCTCTCTCTCTCTCTTCCTAAGTCAGCAGTTTTCTGGGGCAGCCCTGCTGTCCTGCTCAGGCCTCGGTCCTCCAGTACCTCTTAATACCAACTGTCCCTGGGTTGGTCCTAAACCCATGTGTCCTCTCTGCCTGGCACTGGCAAGGGTCTAGTGCACGACCAGTGGTGTGTCCTAAGGCAGCAGTTCTCATACATTGGGACATCATAACAGGGGTTTTTATTTGAGACAAGAGTTTGAGTCTGGTGATTTACCTGGGAGGAGATCCCATGAAGCACTAGCAGAAAATAGGGAAACAAGCCAGACAAGCGCATCATTTGAGCCAGGCAGCAGTGTGGACCACTAGAGCTTAAATCTGCGGGGAAACTCTGGCAGCCAGTGTAGAGCACCCATCCCAGAGTTAGCCTCTCATGGGGAGTAGGGGCTGAATATACAGCTACCATTGCTGTCCATTACTGGTTGAGCATTGCTTTTGACATGGAGTTAATTCTCTGGGCTTTCTGGTAGCTTCCATTTCCCCGGTGAAGCATCAGGGCAAAGGGAGGCGGATGAGCATGTGGAAGTCAAGCTGGCTTGCCTTGAAATTGTGAGGCCTGGGGTGCCTGGGTGGCTCAGTCGGTTAAGTATCTGCCTTCGGCTCAGGTCATGACCCCAAGACCCTGTGCTCGAGTTCCGCACTCAGCCGGGGAGTCTCCTTGTCCTTCTGCCCCTCCCTGCTGCTCACGGATGCATGCTCTCTCTCTCAAAAAAATGAGTAAAATCTTAAAAGAGCAAAACAACAACAGCAACAAAATACAGTGAGGCCTGAAGGCTCCGGGCACAGCACTGACAGCCTCGGCTGTGACATTCTTCCCCAAGCACTGTGAACATTATCAATGTACTAAACTGAAAATAACCAAATTCACAATTATGTGCTGAGTCAGAGACCCTTTTATATTAAATTGAAGACTGCGTTAAATAGTAACCAGCCCCAGAAGTTTCTGGAAAACTGACATCTTTAAGAAAAATACTGCCACATTTTTCCTGAACTGGGATAGAGTATTAATATGTGACCTAAGCAGCAGGACAGTGTTCACAGCTGTGTTCACAGCTGTGCAGTTTGAGACCCACCACTCTGGAAGAGGGCCCGAGTGTGTAGTAAGATTGATCTTTATCGTGGCAATGTTTCCACCTCTGATGTACCTTGACTTTTTTCTGTTATTTCTCAAGTATATTAAGATGATGTTAGAAGAAAAACTCATTGGGAGATAACATTTAAACTCATTTGTCAACCCATGATTATATCTCCAGTGCCATGTTTTAATATTAATACAGCATTCACCGTACTAACACTAATACCAAAGGATGGGAGAGCGTTTCTATAGTTATGGCTTTAGGCTCTCTGATAAATGTTTTCTAGTCATCGCCTTTATGTAGAAACACTCCATCTCCAATTAAAGATTTACTAAGCTCTTCATCAAAATACCTATTCACAGTTGAGGCGCACCAAATGGGTGTGTTGACATTTCAACTTAATTCACTCTGTAGTTTTGTGGGTCTCAGTCCATTTTTTATGCTTGTTTTTTGTTTTCTATGCATGGAGGAGGAATAGGGGCAGAAATTTGGGGGAGGGTAAGGCAGATTCTAGAAACATTTTCTGTGTACTTATTATTACCAAGTCTATCGGCATGTTTGTCACCATAAATGAAGGCCTTACTCTGGGAGATGATGTAAAATTGCTCATGTAATGAGCCCAGTAGAGTTGAGTGGCTAAACCCTTTGCATTGAGTTATGGGCTTTTTAGAATTTGTGTAGAAAAGATTCAAGATCCCAATGTTTTAGAGAAATGTGGCCATTTTCCTTCCAGCCGCGGTTCAGCATGCATTATTCTGCAAAGAATGAGATGGTGAGTAACTGGTGTGAATGTCCCGTGTGTCCATCAGCCCCCCCGCCCCGCGTCCTGTGTGGCAGACATTACTCTGGTCCAACCTCCTGTTTCCCCCTCTGTGAGGCGCCCCTGCAGCCGTGGCCCTTGTCAGGACTGGCTCACTGGGCAAAGCCAGCATGCTCTCCTTGCCTTGCACAAATTTTTACTCATCCTTGCCATTGCTGTGAACCGTTAGCAAAGGAATCTTTCCTAGCCTCTCTACCAAAAAAAAAAAAAAAAAAAAAAAATGAATGCAAGAGGAGGCAGTTGGTTGGCTCACCTTATACCTTTTTATTCATGTCTCTGCATGCAGACGGTGGTTATTCCATCTGTCAGTTTGTCTCCTGTCCTTTTTTCCTTCCACCGTGCTCATTTGATGTTTTTCCTTTCTTCCCTTTTTCCTTCAGTGTTTCTCAGAAGATAAAGCAGGGAGCCCCAGATTATTTGCTGTTTGGTCTCCTGTGCATTGAAATGTTAACTTCTTCCTCTCTCACTTTAGGAGGGCTACTCTGCTGCAGGTTACCAGCGACCTCCATATTGTCAAGTCTTCTGGGCCTTCCTTGGATGTTTCTTCTGTCCAACCTGGGATGGTTCTAACCATGCTCTGCTCTTGAACCCTTCTTTCTTGGATTTTCCTCCTTCCTGCCTGATTGCTGCTGCTTTGATTTCTCTCCCTGCTGCCTTTCCTCTACTGGCATTTGATGGTGTTGGGGGGAAGCCCCAGGGTTCTTCCCTTGGCCTCCTCTTGCCTGTACACTCCTCCTGGATGATTTCATCCATGACCCTGGTTTTTAACTCTCACTTTCACATAGATGCCTCCTGCATCCCCATCTCCATATACCCCCTCTCTGCTAGACCTTTGTACCTGGTAGCCTGCTGAATGGGGCCTCTTGGGGTTCCCATAGGCACGCAGGGTCAACATCTTTTACTTGTTCTAGAGGATTCCTGTTCTCATGCGGCCAAACAACTATGTGCCCCTCTCAGGTTGTTCCTTCTACCTCCTTGGGGGTCAGAGGTAAACTGTTGGAAGTTTGTCAGAAAACTACCATCTTGGAAAATTGAAGTGTAAGACAAGGGCACAAACTAAGAGCTATTCCTCAAATCTTCAGGGCTTAAAAGAAAGCAGTCATTTACTGAGCATCTCTCAGAGTTCCAGGGGTTGACTGAACTCAGCTCAGCAAGTCTCACCCCGGGTCCCTCGTTCAGTGGCAGTTAAATGGTAGCCAGGGCCTAGAGCCGTCTTAAGACCTGGTGTCTGGGACCTGGTGGCCTGGGTTCCTGACAGTGTGGCAGCTGGGTTCTAAGAGTAGGAGTCCTCGGGGGCCAACCTCAGAAGTCTCCTGTTTACCATCCTGCCCAGCTTCAGGGGATAGGGCATAGGCCCACCTCTGGATGGAAAGTGTGTCACGTGTCTATGCTGGAAAACACATCCAGTCATAGTCCTCACATATGTCTAACTAGTCCTTTGAGAACTACCTGGAAAGTCCCAGCTTTCTGCTTTGTTTTAAAAAAATTTGGAGGGGGAGATAAACCATGAGAGACTGGACTTTGAGAAACAAACTGAGGGTTTTGGAGGGGAGGGGGTGGTGGGGGTGGGGTGAGCCAGGTGGTGGGTATTAAGGAGGGCACGAATTGCATGGAGCACTGGGTGTGGTGCATAAACAATGAATTTTGGAACGCTGAAAAAAAATTCAAAAAAAAATTTCTTTTGAGGAGGTGACATATTTACATGATTGGGAAGTTAAGAAAAAATAAGTATAAATGTATACTGTGAAAATGTTCTTTCTCATCCCTTACACATGCCTCCTCATAGACAACCACTGTTAGGTTTCTTTACATTCTTTCAGAGTTTACAGGTATTTTTATATTTCTGTTCTGTTCTGTGCTTTGCTTTTTTTTTTTTTTTTTTTCTTCTGCTTAACAATATCTCTGGGAGCGATTTCCTTATCAGTCTTGGAGGGTCCTCTTATTCTCTTTCCTTCCCTCTCCCCTTCCATCTCTCTCCCTCTACCTCCTTCCTCTCTCGCTCCCTTTCCTCTCTCT